>JABEVN020000849.1:0-27806 GCA_013146195.2 Codonopsis lanceolata | reverse complement strand
TTTAAAGCACAATCTTCGAGTATTACCTCAAGCGACAAAGGACTTCTATGCCAATTCAATTCCAACCAAAGGCCTCATCAAAGATAGTGAATCATGTCTTAACACACGACAATAGACAATGAAACGCCTATGTCGTGGACTTAAATCTTCTAGGAGATTCTCAAACCCGTGTCTAGTAGCCAACAATATTCGTGACAATGGCAACTGCCACTCAACTTCAAGCACCTCTCCAAGCCTGGGCTTGTCAAAGGTCTATCACTGTCTCCCATCATGACAAGTTGTAAAGCTTGTCAACTAGAAAACTTTCCAAGTCTTCCTTCAAAAGAGTCTGCTTTATCAACAAATGCCTCTCTTCAACTCTCGCATATGGATCTTTGGACCTATTACAACAACAAGATTTCGGAGACAAGTACAATACCTGTAGTACTGATGACTACTCTAGATTCACTTGGATTGAAACTATGACATCTAAAGATGAAACATATGATCTAGTCATCAGACTTTAAAGACTTCAAACTCAAAAGCTTGAAGACATCCGTGACATAAGATCGACAATGGACCGAATTCAAAAACAATGGTGTAGAAAAGCATCGCGATGACCATGGATCGCTACAACTCTCTCCGCCGGCATTCTCAACAAAATGGTGTAGCCGAACGGAAGAACGAACAATCGATTGAAGCGGCTAGAACAATGCCGCGTAGCTAAACTTCCGAAGTATTTTTCAAGCGTATAGCCAACACTGCTGCTTACCCAAAATAGATCCCCGTAAACAAGTTTCATAATAAAACTCCATATGAAATATGGAGAGGAAGATCCCCAAACATTGATTTCTTAAAATCTTCTACAGTAAATGTTTTATTCTTTACAATGGAAAAGAATAGAGGAAAATTTGATGCAAAATCGATCAAGGAATTTTTCTCTGGATATTCCAAACATTCAAAAGCATTTCGCATTTTCAAGAAATCTAATTTAAAATCTTAGAATACGTGCATGTTTCTTTTGATGAATATGACTTGTTAGAGCCTAGAAAGGTCGAACGCTGTTAATGATTCTCGATAATGATGAGACAGTACAAATTCAAAGATCTACTTATCGAAACGGCAAATGCAGTAACCCATGTATACCGATAACCCTTCACCCAGAAGAGACCCTACCGATACCGACATAACAACTCATCCGGTGACTTCTCAACCCATCTCTCTGCTTTTTACCCCCAAGCACCTTTACAGATCTCTCATCCTTCTTGTTCACCGAAAATGAAAGTTTTGAAGACTCTATTTCTTCTCGAACTGATTTTGGTGAATCTCCTTCTCAACCAACCTCCACTTAAGGGAAGAATCCACCGTATGATCTTCCTCCAATTATTATTGAAGCAAGAGATCATCCCATTTCTCAAATCATTGGTGATCTCAATACAGAGTTCAGACGAGAAATAAGGTTCGAGAAACTTAATTTTTTACGCATTTGTATCGAATCCTAACCAAAGAAGATTGATGAAGCTATCAAGATCATAATCGGATTGAAGCTATGCAAGAAGAGCTGAACCGCTTTGAAAGATGTAAGGTGTGGAGTTTAGTTCAAAGACCGATCGATCATCCACCATCTAAGCACCAAGTGGGTATTCGTAAATAAAAGAGATGAAGATGGAAATGTCATTTAAACAAAGCTAGATTGGTTGCCCAGTGGCTACCGATGTGAAGAAGGAATTGACTTTGATGAAACATTTGCTCCTCGTTGCTAGACTAGGCAAATCGTAATCTTTCTAGCTTATGCCTCGCTCATGGACTTCAAAGTGTATCGATGGATGTTAAGAGTGCCTTTCAATGGTGATCTTCAAGAAATCAGATACGTGGAACAACCTCCGTGATTTGTCATCTCTCGACAACCGACCACTACCGACTCAAGAAAGCTCTCTACTGCCAAGCAAGCTCCTAGAGCTTGGTATGAAACTCTATCCAAGTTCTTAATTGAACAAGGATTCGTGAGAGGAAGAATAGACACTACTTTATTCATCCTCAAGCACAAAGGCCATTCTCTCTCGGGTACAAATCTATGACGACATTATTGGATCAACTAACCAAAGCCCGTAAAAGATTCGAAGTCGATGCAAAGCAAGTTCGAGATGAGCATGATGGGTGAACTTACCTATTTTCTAGACAAGAGATACAAATGCTTCGATGGAATCTTCATCACCAAACCAAATATGCAAAGGAACTAATCAAGAAGTTTGGTCTTGATTCAGCCAAAGGATTTGAAACTCCAATGTCTACCGACGCCATCTTGACAAAGATGAAAAGGGAAAGCAAGAGAACATGACCAAGTACCGAGGAATCATAGGTTCACTTCTTTACCTTACCGCTAGTAGACCGACATTATGTTTGTCGCTTGTTTGTGCTAGATTTCGTGCGCATCCAAAGGAGTCACATTTGCTTGTCGCCAAACGTATCATCGATATGTTTCAAAACAACAAATCTAGGCATTCGGTATTCAAAATCCAACAACTTCAATCTAGTTGATACTCTGATGCATTATGCAGCCTCAAAGTGAGAGGTAAGAAGCACCAAGGGACTTGTCAATTTTGAAATGTACTTCTGCCTCATGGTCTTGCAAGAAACAAGGATCGCTGGCAACTCAACCACGTAATATATTAAGCAAATGTTTCAATCGCTATGGATGAAGCAACAACTAGTGGATCACAATATCAAGACCGAACCTCCAATCATGTGTGACAACACATCGCCTATCTCATTCCAAAAACCAAAGGATGCATTCAAAGACAAAGCACATTGATATTTTTATCATTTTCTCAAAGATCATGTGGAAAGGTAACATCACCGAATATGTTCCAACCGAGCATCAATTAGTGCACATTCTCACAAAAACCACCGGATGCCACCACAGTTTGCTTATTTAAGGAGAAATCTTGGTATGATTGATCCCTGCGCTTAAAATTTAAATTTGTGTTAATATTTCCTTCATACCGGTAGACCCAAGATTAGACTAATCTGAAGACGTAAGTTCTTTCTTTTCTTTACCTGGGAAGACCTAAAGGTTAGTACTCTTACTTAGTCTATTTTCGCTAAAGAGGTTTCTAAAGCAATAAAAGGGGTCAAGGACAAAAAATTCAAGTACTTAAGAAAATATCTTAAGTTCCCGCTTTCAAACCGATATTTTCTCGCCTTTAAATAGCCCTTCTTGAACCGTCATTTCCAAACTTTTGAAACCCTACGACCAGAATGTAAAGCTTCTCTCTCTCTCTCTCTCTAAGCATCTACTTTCTGTGAAATTTCAAGTTCTTCTTCTTGTTTCTTCTTCTCAACTTCAACAATGGTACGTTTTCTCTACTTCCTTTCGTAATTTTCGGATGTATCGCTTCCTCGCATTTATATATAAACTTAAAATTCTTTTGGAATTCTAACCGTCATTTTCGAGTTCATACAAGACCATTCGCCATTGTTGTTGTTTATAATATCTTGAATACTAATAGTCGTTTTTGTTTATTCATTGTTCATTCTTATGAAAACTTACTATGCATTTCTCGAGTGTGGTTACTCTAAACATTCTAGGGTTTCAAGTCTTTGCTTAAAAATTTCAATTATTTGATAAAACTTTGAAATTCCTACTTGTTTAGATATCTAGATGAAAAGCCCTAAATTTTATTTTGTTTTTCTTCGTGCAAGAACTTCAAAAACTAAGAGCGCAGATGAGGAAGACTTTTGACCACGAGAAAGTCATTCCTCCCAAGGTGCAAATATAAATCTTCAGATATCCAACCTATCCCGCGCTCACGACATCATCATTATCGCCACGGACCCCAAGCTATACATTCCGGCATGTGTATTGACCTTCCGTCAATCAACTCCATTCGGCCGGTGTAAAAGGCTTGCGAGGATATGGACGCCTCCCGGATTCTCCGCCCCTATTCTCGCCTCAACGACAAAAACTACAAGATATCTTCCCTGGCGGAAGAATTTTATCAAAGAATGGAGCTCATGAGCCGATGCTGTTCTTGGGTGGATTCGAGGCCGCCCATTTCATTTACTCACCGCCAAATCTATTTCCACCATCATTGGCGTGCACTACGGTGGAGCTGCTTTTACGCAACAACGAGGCTTTACATGCCCTGGAAGCCATGAGGAGCGACACACCCGGGAGCCGCAAGGGAAAATGCTCAAATCTGTTCCCTCTGACGCTTCACTCAGACTAGCCACCTTCTTGAAGGGGCTCTTTTCAAGAGTGGAGCACATGATATGTTTATCTTGGCCAACAGATAAATCGACCAAGGTCTTTGTATTTCTACAAATTGCCCTCAATCTGGGGCTCATCATCTTCGACAGTGAGCAAGTGGGTGGAGAAAGCTAAGAACAACCCCACTTGCAAGCGCCTCTTCGTCAGCTTATCAATGCCCTGCTGAGGGATGATGCGGAACATCAACTCTTCTTTGAAAGAAGATGAGTTGTTTGCGGTAACCAAGGACAAGCCTAAGGACAAGCAACTCACGCCTCGCTTTTTCAGTAAGTACACCGAATACGCGAGAACAAGCACGGCGACTACAAAAGGTTCCGCCGCAGTCTCTCTTGACAAAGTGGCCAAACCTACACCGATCTTGGTCACCCGCCTTTCAACATGGAAGCACATTTAGCTGAGCGAGGACCTTCAAAAGGTCTCGAAAAATATGACGATCGGGTGGCCACGGCCCTCCATCTTAAGGCCCAAGGCCGGCAGACGAGGCAGCGGGTGCTATTGGCCAAAATAGCGGCCGAGGCAAGCCAAGAGCAAGTCAAGTGGCACCTCCAATTGAAGAGGAGCAGGCCAAATGGATAAGGAAGGAAATGAAGGAAGGCGGAAGAAGAAGGCACAAGGCCAATCTAGCCATTCCTCCCATCCATCCACCCAAACCAAGCCATCCTCTCAACCACTCCTTGCCCAACCCGGCCAACAACCCTCCCCCTCATCTCGCCTCCACACCCACCGAACCAAAAGGCGAAGAAAACCTCAAGACCACCAGAAGTTCCCAAACCTTACCGATGAAGACCAGCCATCGGCGGTCCACCAACCTCTAGTCTCCTATTCGATGAAGCGGTGAGTCTCCTATTGGCCGAGGAAGAAAAGAGCTACCGAACCTCAACCCTCAACTGAGCGACCAACGCCTAAACCCAACTGGCAACGCTTCATACCCGGCTCACGAGCGCCCAAACCCAGACTGTCAACCGCCTCTAAACATCAACCCTTCAACTACCCTCACCACCTCCCGAGGAGTCTCTATCCCTCAGAGGAGCCTCAAAATGAGGAGGAGCCAGCCGAGAACCCCAACTCCTCCTCCTCCTCACCTTTAACTACTCCCCGACCCATCCACACCCTCCTCACCACCCCAAACCCAACCAACTTCTTCAACCACACCACAGCCTTAGATCCCGCTCCGCTCAAGTTCCTCTTGAACTCTCATCGGAGCGCATCTATTCACCACTCATCAACCTCCTCAACCTTCTCAACCTCCTCAACATTCTCAACCTTCTCTTCAAAAACCCAAATCCCTCTTCTACCCGGCCCCTTCTTTCTGGTTCTCTACCGAACCCATTCCCCAATCCTCCCCTATCAGTGACAATTCTGACACTGATATGGAACTGGATTCCCCACCAACCCCGCCTCCTCCTTCCCCTCTACCTATATCCTCTTCCACCAAAACCATCCCCACCCAAGACTCATCTTCTTACGCTCGAACTCCCCCTCCCCAAGCGCCTTCTCAGCTGCGCAGACTCGCCTCTACCGGCACCATTCACATTGGCCAAGCCTCTACTTCAATCGGCCGGCCAATCTTTGAAGTTTTGTCCCGGCCGATGCCATCTACCAGGGTTAGGCGAACTCACAAGCATCTCTACCGCTACCGGCCCAGCGACCTAGCGGCCAAAGCGGCGATCGAATCGCCGCTAATCTTCGGCGGTTTCAAGAGGATGTTTGGACTCGCTTTGGACAGATGCGGCACGACTTCACCGATGTCAAGATCAACATCGCAGCTCAACGTGATGAAGGTTGCCGTATCATTGGGTCCATCTTCTACGAGTTATTCCACGCCATCACTCTCCATCTCAGCCACGATCGTACTCCTATAATGGAACTCAACAACCTCGCTCGAAACTCTGCTCATGATGTAATGAATGCCAACCGGGATCGTGATCTGGCCATCAAGGAGGAGAAGCAAACGAGATCTATCAACAGAATGCTGATGGAAGAGAACAACCGTCTTCGTGAAGAACTCGACTATCGTTCTCGTTCCACCAGACCTCCGACTGATGCAGATGACGAATACCAACGAAGAGTGGAAGAGCTAGAGCGAGAAAGAAGAGAAAAGGAGGCTGTAGACAAAGGCAAAGGGAAAAGACCTTGGTAGCTTTTTGTATCTTTTCTTCCCTTTCCTTTGTATTTATTTTATCTTATTTTTGAAAACTCTGTTGTATGTAAACATCTTGTTTATAAATACAGATGATTACCTGTCTTTTTCAAAAATTATGGTGTTTAAATTCTTGCTACCTTATTGATTACCTATATTAGAATTTAAACTGCTGCTAATCTATGTGCTGCTCCTTGTCTCTCTTATCCTGTATGCACTTAGTTTAGTCCCTTGCATCTGAGGTGTTATTCTGTTTAATAGAGGCATGTCTACCGACTACTTAATATATATATAAAATCTCTCAGGCATGCTATTATCTATTAGATAGTTTGTTTTAAAAACCCTCATTTGTAGTAATGATGACCAGATATAAATAGGAGGAGATTGTTGATTCTTATGTTAAATTTATATCGTCGATACATTACATTAGTTTTATACTTCGATTGGCTAATCGAGCGTGATCGATTAGCGTGGCAATGTGTATAGAACTTTGCCTTGTATAGTTTTGTAGGACTCTTTTCGGGTTCACGGAAGACCCTTTCTCGCTTCACCTAAGACCGCTCAAAGCTTAAGATCGGTAGACCTCGTGTCCGGTGATGCGCTTCTACGTGTCCTCTTCGACATAAAGCTAGGCGGATTAATTCAAACTTATTTCCATATATTATTTGAATTAATCCAAGTCATTCTCGACATGTCAAGCCGCCGAAAGCAACTTTCAGCGAAAAGAAGACTTTTCGTCTGAACGAAAGCGATGAAAGCGTGCATCTCCTACTTTACGCTTCATCTCGATCGACACCAAATCACCCACCTTTTTTGAAGATCTCGAAATGATTATCGCTCGGATATCTGTGAAGCGAAATTCCTTATTGATCGACCCCATGCATTTAATGCATTTATGAATAAAGTTGAAGCCTTCGTCTCTCCAACGGATTCTTTTGAAATGCACTGGTATAAATACGCCATTGAAAGCTGGAACAACAGACAAGCATGCAGAATCAATCGAACACTTAAAGAATTGCTCGAATCTACTCAACTCCAAGTCTTTCACCGGCTCGGTGCATTCAATAGATCCTCAACAGATCTAGAAGTCCTCGTCAACAACAAGAAGCTCTTTATCATTTATTGTTTTATTCTTCTTGTTGTTAACTTCCATTAAACTATATACGCACAATTAAATATCTCGTATTTACGATATTTAATTCCAAAGACAAACACAAGTCAATATTTTATACACGATCCATTAGGGATATTCTTTGTAATTGATCTAAGTGGAAAACATAGTGCAAAATTTAAATCCAAGGTTGATTTGCCTTGGTGGTGGGGTAGCACTATTTACAGTGTGAACCATCTCAAAATACTTGTGTTATTTCCTTACGTTTGTCTATTACTTGAACTGCATAGTTTCCTTGTTCATTATATCAATTTCGTGAGAACTTAAGTAATCTGCGTAAAAGGTCTACCTAGGTAGTCCTTATCGGCGGACACGGAACAATTTTCTTGAAGGTCTTCCGCTACTTGAAACTTTTCATAAACTTCAAGTAACTTTCAAGGAACTTACTTAAAAAGTTTTAAAGTGTTAATAAGCTATTCAACCCCCCTTCTAGCTTATTATTGTGCTCATTGGGACCCACATCTTATCATAACACAACGTTACTTAACAGGATAACACAACGTAAGCTAACGTTATGTGTTATCATAACACAACGTTACTTAACAGGATAACACAACGTAAGGTAGCGTTATGTCTTATCATAACACAACGTTACTTAACAGGATAACACAACGTAAGGTAACGTTATGTCTTATCATAACACAACGTTACTTAACAGGATAACACAACGTAAGTTAACGTTATGTCTTATCATAACACAACGTTAATTAATAGGATAACACAACGTATGGTAACGTTAGGTCGTATCATAACACAACGTTACTTAACAGGATAACACAACGTAAGGTAACGTAAGGTGTTATCATAACACAACGTTACTCAACAGGATAACAGAATGTCAGGTAAGGTTAGGTGTTATCATAACACAACGTTACTTAACATGATAACACAACGTAAGGTAATGTTAGGTGTTATCATAACACAACGTTACATAACAGGATAACACAAAGTAAGGTAGCGTTAGGTGTTATCATAACACAACGTTACTTAACATATGCACACAACGTAAGGTAACATTATGTCTTATCATAACACAATGTTACTTAACATGATAACACAACGTAAGGTAACGTTAGGTGTTATCATAACACAACGTTACTTAACTTAACTTAACTTAACATAACTTAACTTAACTTAACGTAACTTAACTTAACTTAGCGTAACTTAACTTGACTTAACTTTACTTAACTTAACTTAACTTAACTTAACTTAACTTAACGTAACTTAACGTAACTTAACTTAACTTAACTTAACTTTACTTAACGTAACTTAACGTAACATAACTTAACGTAACTTAACTTAACATAACTTAACATAACTTAACTTAACTTAACTTAACTTAGCGTAACTTAACTTAACTTAACTTAACGTAACTTAACATAACGTAACTTAACTTAACTTAACTTAACGTAACTTTACTTAACGTAACTTTACTTAACGTAACTTTACTTAACGTAACTTAACTTAACTTAACATAACTTAACTTAACTTTTAACGTAACTTAAATGAACTTAATGTAACTTAATGTAACATAACTTAACTTAACTTAACTTAACTTAACTTAACTTAACTTAACATAACTTAACTTAACTTAACTTAACTTAACTTAACTTAACTTAACTTTACTTTACTTAACTTAACTTAACTTAGCGTAACATAACTTAACATAACTTATCTTAACTTCACTTAACATAACTTAACTTAACTTAACTTAACGTAACTTAACGTAACTTAACTTAACTTAACGCGTAACTTAACTTAACAGCAACACTTAACGTAACTTAACGTAACCTTAACATAACACAACCTTAACTTAACACAACTTAACGTAACTTAGCTTAACACAACACTTAACGTAACACAACAACTTAACAACTTAACGTAACAAGCAACAACAACAACAGCAGCAACAGCAACAGCAACAACAGCAACTTAGCTTAACAGCAGCAACTTAACAACATAACAATGTAACTTAACTTAACATAACTTAACAACTTAACAGATAACACAACGTCTTTGCTTAACTTAACTTAACAACACTTAACGTAACGTAACTTAACTTAACTTAACTTAACGTAACTTTACTCTCTGCAATTATGCTAATTTAATAATGCCACATACAAATGTGCTTTATATTATCTTTATATCAGCTGCTGACACATCATGCATCTAAAGCTGCTCACCTTCTCAAACTGACGGCAGACTAGATACATTCCACTAAAACTGACATAACTTTAAATGTTGGCGCGAGACCCATCATTTTGGAAACTTAACAAAAACTCGAAAACCTACAAATCTTCAAAAAGTTTTCTCTCACCTCTTCTCTCTCTTTGCAAAGTGCAACTGCCTTCTGTACTTCGTCTTCTTCCCAAACACTCTGAAACCCTAGTTTCTTCGTGAACTCAGGTACAATGGCTGGTAACGCCGACGTAGGATGCATTTTGGATGACGCCGCACTGAACAAAGTTGACATTGGCCACGAATTGGTCCAGTTGCTCACATGTTCTGGACTTCTTCCCCTTTTGACCTTCAACATAGCCGACTACAGTACAACTTTAACAAAGTTATTCTTCCAACAGATGCAACCCACACCAAATATACCAAACTCGCTTTCTGGGAATATCAACGGGATAGATGTAGTGTTTGATACCCAAACCATTCTGAATGCCTTTCCCAATATAAACACTGCAGGTTCGTCTCTATCTGAAATTAGCAAAGAAATTGTGTCTGCTGGATGGATTGTTATGATGGGAAATGTCCCACAACCTTTATCTGCAGATAGAAAGAAACAGATCTTCCGCCCCCTTCATTATGCTCTAGCTTCTGTTTTAGGCAAATGCCTAATAGTCAAATCTGGGGCAAAAGACAAGGTTACTAAAAACCAATTGGCACTAATGGCTGCCATTGTGCTTGGAGAAAAAGTTAACTGGGCTGCTGTTTTGGTTGAACTTATTTTTGACAATATGAATAAATCGAAAATCACCCACCACCTCATCATTACCCACTTTCTGAGACAGATACCTGCTGTTGTTAGGAGTGTGGCAGATAGCGATGTGATTAACAATGTGATTTCAAGGAAGTTTGGTTCAACAGATATCACATGGGCCAAGAACTCAAGCAAGTTTATCAGACCTGCTGCTCCAAAAAGAAAAAGCAGAATGATAAATCTGCTAATTAATGAGGAGATAGATGAAGAAAAAGCAGAAGCTACAATTGCAAGATCCACTCGTGATGCACCTACCAAATCCGTTGGCAAAAAGTATGCTAGGAAGAGGCAGAGGACAACTGCTGAATCAAACCCTGAAACCTTCATTCCCTTCCCTGCTACTTCTGAACCTCAAAACCGACCACCTTCATCACATACTGCTTTACCTACCTCCAACCCAAACCAAGCTCAGAAACCATACTTCCCACCTATTTTCAACCCAACCTTTCATCCCAGAAATGATCCCTTCTCTGCCAATCCGGTTGATATCCTACCGATTACCGGGCCTTCCCCATTGACCATCTCGCCTCTATTTCATTCAAGCCCTTCTATCCTTTCATGAGGAGAAGAAGGAGGACAAACCATGGGTAGATCCCATTAAATATGTGGACTCAAATTTCAATAGAAAATTATGGGTTCCCTACGTAAAACCCCGCATAAGGATTGTCCACCGTAAGAGATTGCCCTCAATTACGGCAAATGTTTTGACCTAATGCCTGTGGAATGGAATGCCTTCTATCTTGCTCAAGACAGGTTTGTGCAAGATGAGCTAATAGTTGATGTGTGGGAAATTTACAACGCTGAATATGGTTTACCAATGATTAGGGTTGATGATCCTTATGTTGTTGGCAGACCTGCTACTGATGAAGACCATATAGATAGAGAAGCAGGTAGACTACCTCCAATGAACAAGGCCAAAATTAAGAAGATTCAAGAACAGGCCATGGAAAATATCAAGGGAAGAAGATATGTGTCCATTTTTGGCAATAAATCCTCAAAGGCGGAGGAGCATCAACATCCGCCCCATCTACCGAGGAGCCCCACCAAACCCCATCTTCATCCTGCAAAGACTCGAATCAAATCCTACCATTCCTTCTTCATCTACTTCACCTCAACCACTCAATGTTCAACCTATATCCTTCATCCTACCCCCATCTCCCGAACCTGATGTTGACCTACACCTAATAGATGCCACTCCTACTATTCCTATAGTGGATTACGTAGCTCTTTCCGAGTGAAGTCGAAAAGGAAGAAGATTCTGAAGATGTGGATGTTGATACCGCTGTTCAAATATTGTCTCCTGCCAGGCTAGCATATCAAATAAGACAGAAACAACAGGAGATCATTAAGGATGCACTTAACAAGCCAATCGACGTAAGATCATATTTCCGATATTACTCCTATATCTTCTCCGCTGATGAAGTGCCTGCTGCACCCTCCCCTCCAACTACTCCAAAAACAACACCCACTGCATCAAATCTAGCCGCTCCTACACCAACTGCTGATGCTGATGTTGCAACTGATGTCCCTTCCACATCAACTCCTGCTGCCACTGCACATGTCTTTCCTGAAGGTTCAAGCTATTATGAAACCCTGGACATGTTAAAGATCACTCAGGTTCATATCAAAGAAGACCTCAAGGAGATGAACCTGCAACTGAATCAACAAATTGAAGGAGTGCAACAGCAGATGAACGAACAGGTTGCAGGATTACAACAGCAGATTGAAGCTCTTCTACCCTCTATTCAGGACTCCATCTCTGCTACAATTAAAGCTGCATATACTGCAGGTGAGTCTAATGAACTGTGGGTTCTAGGGCCAGTAGGTAGGTGGATTAATATTTTTTTCTTATAATTCTAAGCTTGGCTGGCTTACTGCAGGTCAGTCTAATGCAATTAAAGCATACAAGGAGCAGGAAGAGGCACATACAGCAGAACGGGCAGAGCTAAGAGCTGAAGCCTTAGCTCACAAGGAAGAGGAAGAAAAGCAGAAGGAAAGAGCTGAAAAGGCTGAAGCAAAGGCTGCAGCTTACAAAGAGAAGATTGCAGAACTTCAATTTAGATTAGGCAGAGCAGCTAAAGCTGCTGCTAAAGCCGCTGCACAATTATCTTCCGATGACGATGCCGATGAAGCTGCACATGATTGAATTTTTTCAGAGAAACACCAAAAACTCTTTTGTATCTCTTAACTCTTGAATTTCTTACATTGAAGTACTTAAGTTTAATGTTTTATCCAAAAGTGATTACTTGACTCATTTGTTATAATATTTTATCCAAAGTTCTTCCTGCTGAATATCAGCAGGTAGGCCTACAACCTTGTTTATCACTTTAAGCATGAGTCATAGTTTGGTTATTAATAAAATTTCTTACTGCAAAACTAGCTACTGTTTTTGAATCAGCTGGAGCAGCAGCTGCTGGACCATCTTCAAGTTTAATCAACCACAAGTGTTAATCATTTACTTGACCCTATGCAAGTTTAATGGACACTATGCAAATATGAAACTGATATACAAATTAAATAGAAATAAATCTCAACATAGAAATTTGAATATTTTTAAATTAAAAATTAATAACAATCTGAAATCTAAACTTATATGGTCCATGAAATCTGAAAACTGAAAATGTTTTTAAACATTTGAGTGTCTATCAGAAGTAGGTTGTCTATCAGAAATAAGTGTTTGATTTCTACATGAAAGTCGATTGTGCCCCACTTCTCCACATTTACTGCATCTTTGTCTTTTGCGAAACTCTCCGATCGATGGAATTCTCGATGTTCTGCGACGTCCAGCTCGTGGTCGGAATTCAGGTGGCAAAACAGTCATTGCCTTAATTGCATCTGGCATGTCCCATTCCTCTTGATTGGCCGCTGGGAAGATGTTACATGAATATGCCATTCTCCAAGCCGATGTTGTATAGAATGATGAGCACAATGGGTACACTGAAAAACGTCTCTTGATGCAAACTGCAACTGCGTGCTCGCATGGTACATGGTTCAATTGAAACCTTTGGCAAGTGCAAGTATGTTTATCAAAATCCACTATGGAATGCTTATTACCACCCTCACCACATACATGGACTGATTGATGGCTTCAATAACCGTATACTTCTTGGCCATCTCTCTGGTTTTGGCTAGTTTTGCTTCCATTATCTTTGGAGTTAAAACGGTTGTACACCACGAAGCGACTCACGCCTCTCACAAAACCATTTCTGCAACGTTTTTCCAATACTTTGAAACAAGGAAAGTATAGGAGTCTTTCGAGCTTCCTTGAACACTGAGTTGAGAGACTCCACATTGTTTGAAGTCATGATATTGTAACGGTTTCCTTTGCAATGCGACCTCACCCACATTTCAAATTTTGTCTCACTAAGATATTTCCAACCATTTTCATCAGTTTTTTGAATTTGAGACATATGCGTGTTGAACTCTTCTATGGTATAATCCTATGCCTCTCTCATAAAAAGGGACATCGTGTCAGGCTTATGGGTTACAACCCTTAAGTTTCCCTTTATATGATAGATACAATGAGCATGATGTGCACTCTGATAAACATTTTGGACTGCAGAAATAAGACTCTTATGTCTGTCAAAATGATCACAAGTGATTCATTATCACCTGTTACTTCTTTCAACTTCATAAAAAAACCAAGTCCATGATGCATCATTTTCAGAATCGACAATAGCCCATGCAAGAGGATATATCTGCATATTACCATCTTGACAAGTTACAATAATCAACGTACCTCTGTATCTTGTAGTTAAAAATGTTCCATCCACAATCACTACTGGACGCATTGCATTGTGGAATCCGAGAATGCAAGCCCCATACGCCAAGAAGAAGTACTTGAATCTGTGTTCATTATCAAGCTCCAAAGAGTAGACTGTTGATGGATTGACCAATTGCAAGTTGTGCGCATATGCGGCCAGCTTCTTGTAACTATCCTCAGCTGAACCCCTGAGTTGTGTTAAGGCATCTTCTCTAGACCTCCTCGCTTTTTGGTAGTTTAGTGAAACCCCCAATGTTCTAGACACTTCTGCAATGATTTCCTTCGGTTGTAACACAGTGTCGCGGTCCTCCAACCTTGGTGAAATGTGTTTCCCAATCATACGTGTTGTCGCTTGCCTGTGATCAGCCATGCAAATATTTTGGGGGCAACAATGTTCGGGTGTATATTTTCGAATCTCAAAATAATCACTTTCTGAGTACTTTGTTGCAAACAAACGCCATTTGCAATTATCATCAACACAAACTACAGTGTACACTGTCTTGTTGGATTTTTTTGTTTTGAACTCAAACTTATGGTTTAATGCAAGCAAGTGAACAGCATCCTGAAGCTCCTTCTTGTTATTGAATACTTGTCCAACATTCAAATCAATCTCTTCCGGTATCACTCGCGCTGTACTTGCAACCGAAGAAGCCCCTAAATTATCGCTTGTGAACTGATTGTCTTTATCTCTGTTGGCTTCATCTCTGTTGTCTTGATTGAACCCATCAAACATCTGTCTCGTGGGTGTAGCAAAATCATTAGGGTTATTGGATAAAGGTTCATCTCTGTTGTCTTCATCTATGTTCTCTTGACTGAACCCATCAAACTGTCTCGACGGTGTGGCAAATTCAGTAGGTTCATCTCTGTTGTCTTCATGTCCCATTTCTTCCTCTTCTCCATTGTTTTCATCTTCTCTATTATTTTCCTCTTCTCCATTATTTTCCATGTCAAAACCAGTTTCATTATTTTCTCCTCGGTTCGAGTCCAAATTTTCCATGATCAAACGGGTAACAAAAAGTGGAAATTGAACCCCTAGTCTATTAAGGTTCAAGTACCATTCAAAATCTTCATCTTTAGTAATTAAGACGGGAAATTTAAAAGCATTTGCCGTTGCTGGAGTAACAAATCTTATCTCTATGTCATCAACTTGGCAAATGGTTCGTACTTTACCATATAACTCTTCACATGTACTTTCATTACTGATACCAACTCCCCTTGGATTACGTTTGTCAATAAATTTCCATGAGCATCCGACGATGTCGTCTTCAACAAAATGTCCAAAATAAATAACTGAGGGCCAAAAATCTGAAGTCATATCTGCAATTAGTGGTGGCAAAATACGCCCACGCCCATATGCCCGCCCAGACCGCCCATTAAAATATGGGTATGGACATACTTAAATTTTAATATGGGCACATATGGGCATCCCCACTTAGACCATTTAATTGTATGGGCACAATATGGGCATAGATGGGCGCCCAGATTTTCAACTCGCTAATTGCGTCGTCAATCACGTTCTCACGCTCACTGTCATCGGCATCTCTCTCTCCAAATCTGTCATCGCCTCCATCTCTGATTGTCTCCATCTCCAAGCAAACTCAGTCGACGCTCCTTCCCCATTGCCAAGCAACCTCGTCTCCACCCGCCATCTCTCAATTTCTGCAAATTTTGAGACCTAGAGCTTGAAATTGAAAACGTCTCCTCTGACACTCTCTATTGGGGCGACCAGAGGTATTGTTCCGGCTATTGCAGAAATCATTTAGTGAACAGCCCACGTCCCGACAATTACAGAAATCAGAGAAATCTTCCCATCCCAGCAACCATTGCGACTTCTTCCTGTTGTTTCACACGGAGGTAATCTTTGTGATTTCAAATAGTTGTTTTTGAATTATGCATGATTCAACCTTGTGTTCCCTAACCTAATTATTGCGGAAATCTTGCCTTTTCAAAACCCTGATGAGTGATGACCCATGACCCATATCAATCGCAACTTCTGCCAATAATCTGCAATTACAATTCCATTTTTTTTGGTATCAAATGCCATTAATTAAGGTTGAGACCTTCTTCTTCTTCAGTTAAATACATTCTAGTATTAAACTTCAAGTTCCAAGTGGAGAATAATACATTTTTATTATTCTACATCCTACATAATGAGACAGAACCCCTGCCACTTGCATGTGTAAATGATGTTGTGGACTCACTGATTGCATAAGAGCTTTTCTGGGAAAGGTTTTGACATAGAGAAACAACCTCTGAAGAACTTGCTGATTGCGTGTGACCTTGGAGTGCATTCATAAGTGTCATACAATTGGCACTTGGGCAGATCAATGGATTTAGGTTCGTTCACTGCCTGCTAATTATTTGGTTTTAACAGGTAGAAGAAACTTTGAACACTTTTTAGATTGTGAGACATTCTGAGAAACATAACTGGAGTTTCTGCCACAATTATTACGAGGTTTTGGGTGTCATGCGATATCATTGTTTTGAGATTGACGAGGATTGGGGATAGCTTGAATAATTATTTTGTGAATTGGTACGGTGTTTGCTTGAATAATCTTGATGGTGGTTATGGGATTAAGAATCTGCGTTGGCCAAACTCATTCATAATAGGGAATTGGTTAGAAAGGTCTCAGTCAGAATCAGGGTTGGGTGGAGATGAAATGATGGTTTGATGGGGAAATTATATCTGGTGCCTAAGTCTGTTACATTGTCTTATTTGGTGTGGCTTTGGAAAGGATTTGGTTATTTTGATGAGCTTCATTTGCTTTGAGGTGGGAGATGATCTTCAATCATTTTTAATTTGATGAATGGTGCAGAAGTTTTATATGGAGAAGAAGTTTCAGATTTCATTATAGCTTATATGAATGGTGTTGGAGTGGGAGTTGAAGGTGCACTCTTCAAATTGTCCTATGGGCTGTGGGGTTGGAAATGGATCATCATGGGCCAGGAGTAGAAAATACTTCCATTGCATCGTTCAGTGGCAAAGAACTTTGAGGAGGTTGATTAAAGATTTACTGTAAGTTGGTTTTTTAATGAGAGATTATAATAGAGTAGGCCATAGGTATTTTTTTATCATTGCTCCAGGTTTCCGATTTCAACATCAGTTCTTCACGCCTTTAAAATTTCTTCACAGGAGATGCTTAACACTGCACTTATCTAGCAATAATAATGATTTCCTTCCAGTGATACATCTTCAAGTTGGAACAGGAAAAAACTTTGTTTTAGCCTCAAAGATCATACTCTTATTCATTTCCATTTGTTTGTTTCCTCTTTTTTCTATTCTTTCCAATATATGGCCCTTGACATGAGTTTATTTTCTCCCTTTTTTCCAGCTATATATTGTTTCCGTTCTTTTACGTTGGATCTTTGCGTCAATTGCAGATCTCCATCAAATGCTGAGTCTGAAGAGAGTTCTGTGGAGATAAGTGCTCTAAAAAAATCATACAAAGGAGTGACACTGTGGCTGAAGGTGTACTCCAGTGTTTGGAAGAACTTCTGAAGAAGTGTCACATAGGATCAGTGGATCAGGTATCTGAACCCAAAGCTCCTTGACCTGGATTGCATATTAATCTTCATTGGATTGAATATTAGGGATTAGGAACAATTTTGATTTCTCGACTTTTGCACTGGGAGTGAACGTTACATGTTACATATGTCACAGTTGTACTTCTATTTTCTGTTAATGCTGTGGGAACATTCTACTCTTCAGAAGCATACAGATTCTAACTTCTTATGAAGTTTGTTCATAAATTTATTTGTTTTTATTTTTTTAATTTAGTTAGTTTTATCGTGGTACATTACAAAGTTGTATGTTCTTGGTTGACTGCATTGATTTGAGCATCATTGTTTAAGTTTCAGATGGAGATGGGGCATGACTCTGATTTTCAACATACGGAGGTGGAAGTAGATCAATGCTCAACTAGTTCAAAACGTGCTAGGGCTCCTAAAGCGACGACTTCAATAGCGTGGACTGTGTTTGAACGGATAGGGGTGGATAGTAATGGGGTACAAAAGGCAAAATGCAAGCAATGCCAAGTAATATTTACTACTGAAAGGAATTCTGGGACAAAGAATCTGTTACGTCACTTGGATGTTTTTCCTAATCGCGAAGGGAATTCTGGAAATATACCTCTTCGACGTCTTGATCAAGAAATATTTCGTGAGAAGCTTTGTACAGCAATTATCAAGCATAATTACCCCTTTAGCTATGCGGAACATGAAGGGAATCGTGACTTGCATAGCTATTTACACCCAAAAGTTCAACACCTTTCAAGGAACACTATGAAAACATGCATTTTAAAGAAGTTTGCAAATACCAAGGAGAATCTGAAAAATACCCTCGAGGGTATAAAGGGTAGGATATGCCTTACTTCAGATCTATGGTCTTCAATTACAACAGATGGCTACTTGGCTCTTACAACTCACTATGTAGATGAAGACTGGGTCTTGCTGTAGACACCCCAATTTCGTACCCCTAATATGTGACATGACATAAAATATCAAAAACTGTTGAAACATTAACGAATGTCAAGTTACAGGGTTGAAAATGCAAAAGGAAAAATTAGGATGCATGAACAGTGAACTGCAGGGGGGAAAGTGCAAAAAATTGAAAGTTGTAAAGAAGCTTGGTGCCGCACCCAACACCCTTGGTGCCGCACCATGCTGCCCACTGTTGCGCTCTCTCAGATGGAAATTGTACAAGTCTTGAAGCACAAGGTACAAGCGGCTGATGCATGGCAAATAAACTCAGAAATTCCAGCCGTGTCCTCATCTCCCACTATAAATAGAGAGCCCGGGCTCCCAGTTTCATTCGCTCATTTTCCTCTGCGATTTTTAATCGCAGCGAAGCTCTGCTTCGTTCGTCCGTCAATATTAGTACGAGAGGTGCGAGATAGGTGAGTGGAACCCCCTAAAGTCTCCAAACCCCATCCAAACTCTGCCAAAATAAAAACCCATAGGTTATAAGTGATCCCTAGCCTAGTTGTTAGGTATCCACCTCATTTCCCGACCCAAAATCCCAAAGTAAGCCGTTACTCTGCCGAGTAAGCAGTGGCACCCTAACTAAGCCGTTATTCCGCCCAACCAAAAAGGCCAAAAACCACAAAAACTAAGCCGTTATTCCGCCCGACCAAATAAACCAAAACTACCACATATAAGCCGTCACTCTGCCCAAATCAAAACAACAAACACACAACAAACAACAAAAGACTCCCTCTCCCCGAAGGACAGAGCGAGCACACCACCGCTCTAAAAGGTAAAACCTTTAAGAGCGTCGTTATTTCTATTTATTTATATTTTCTGTCTTTCATTTATTTTTAAAAATTGTTATTTAAATCCGGCGCAATGTAGCCCATATAAGCCGTTGTGCTGCCCAGATTAGAATATGAAATATTATGTAAAAGAGCCGTTATAATGGCCAAATATTCTTAAATATGTCTGTAATTATTGGAAGGAGACGGTTGCGAGTCCGTAAATAATGTGGCCACGAATGTATTTGTTTAAATTTCCCTGTCATTTTAATACCTTATTTATTTGCTAAATAAATATGACAATAAGCATACTTCAGCCAAAAACCATTTTCGAGACCGAAAGGGCGAGTTGGGTGCCTAGCACCTTCCCAACTCGTAACTTAGCCTCCGAACCCGTTTTCTTTTTCTCTGGTTTATTTTTCTTTTCTTTGGTTTTGCTTTATTTGCCTTAAAATAAAGATGGCGACTATAAAACTTTCGGATTCAGTGGGGCCTCGCAACATTCCCTCTTTGCACTTTCCCGTTCTCCCCTAAAAAAGGGAGACATGGGAATGGAGGGGTGATGCATTCTCATATCCTGGTATCCCCTAAACAAGGGATAACTTGATGCGGGAAATCCAAAGCTCCCATAGTAATCTGAATGGGCCATAAGGCTATTTTTAATAAATCCATAGTGGGGGCGTCGCAATATCCTTTTTTGCACTTTTCTGTTTTCCACTAAAAAAGGGAGAATGAGAATGAAAGGGTAATGCATTCACATATCCTGGTATCCCCTAAACAAGGGATAACTTGATGCGGGAAACCATCAGTTCTCATATTGGATACAAAATCCACTCAAGGCAACCGAGGCACATTCCAACGTGCTAATATAGACAGCACTCCTCTCGCACTTTTGATTTCATCTTCCCCTAAACAAGGGAGGGTGGAACGAGAGCAGTGGTGTCCGCATCCTGCACACGCACCCCTATCAAAGGGCGTGGGCGCGAGCACACCCAGGAACCTCACGGTGGCGACTGGCTGGGAGTTGTTTTATTTTAAATAAAATGGAGGGCTAGACTCGTAAAATAAAACTTTTTGTTTTTATTTGTTTCAAGGCTGATATGCTTGTCATATTAATTTACGCATTTGAATAAAGTGTTCCCATACGGCCGTGGCTATATTTGTGGATATGATCCTCCATCTCACGCGGTTCGTTCAGATAAGCATTCTGAGCATGTTTAAGAGTATTAAAAAAAATTCAAAAAAAAATATAATATATAAAAAACATTCGAAAAATTCAAATATATATATATATATATATATATATATATATATATATATATATATATATATATATATATTATATGTCACAATAAATTCCGGGTAGCACAACAAAAGAGCTGGGGCTTTACTTCCGGCTCTATATTATTATTTATTTCAGTTCATTTTCTTTTTCATTTTATTCTGTATATTTATACATATCTGCATTCATTCTGTCATTTTATTTCGGGGACATAGGACCAAAATTTGTAATTAATAGGGATAGATAGTTTCCCCACTTTTCTTTCTATTTCTTAAAATGTGATGTGCTTGCTTGCTTGCGCTCAAACTAAAGAAGCCGAGAAAATCCACACAAACAGCAAGACAGACCATATATGTTTTATTTTTCTGTTTATATATCTGTAAATAAATAATGATTTTATTGCTTTCTAGATACCACACACACGCACATGCATATAGCTATATTCAGTTACCCTACACCATGGCGGCCTACCCCTGCATGAGCCAACGCTAGAATGCATATAGATTCTCAGGACACTTCATTGACCGACCGGTTTTTGCATTTTTGAATCGTGAATCAGCCCCTGTCAAAATATATATATATATATATATATACAAAAAAAATAGAATATACAAAAAAAATGCGCAAGTTTAGAAAAAAAATGAATGATAAAAATAACTGCGCAACAAAAAAAAAAAAAAAACAGGGGCTGATTTATTATTCTCTGATGCTCGACCTAGACCATTTTGAATGGTGGATCCTGGAAAGAGTATAGGCCCTTCGCCTGGGACCAGTCCAGTCCTAGGGAGTCGAAAGGCAGGTGGAATACGTTGGTCCTATACTCTGGAGAAAAAAATCCACTATTCCAGGAATAGTCCTGAGACCGTCAAAATAAAGCAGGTGCTTATCCGATCAATTGTAGGGCAAACAATTAAAATAAAATACACTAATAAAGGCACGCTGTACTCCAAACCCAGAAAGCCTTCAGCCAGCCTCCTGATACCTCCATAACCCATTTTCCTCAGAAACGGCCCGAACTTGGAAAAGCGAGAATAATCTTGGTCGGTTGATACGGGAAAGTAGTCTGTCGAACCCGAAGGTATCGATGTCGAATCAGACAAGGCGAAATCGATGCAGAGAAAGCAGATCCGAGCGGTATGGCAACAGATGAGCGATCGATATGGAGTGCAGTTCGGGGCTCAGGATATGCTCGACTCCGGTAATGCGCGGTGGCTAGACCGGAATTTGGTCGCACGAGATGAGCGCTTGCTAAGCCAAATAGCAAGTCTTATACAAGGTCAAAAACCCAGTGGTGAGGTAAATTCTTCCCCTACAATCCCCCAAGAAACATCCACATCTCACGTGCCTCCAAACCCAACTCCTCAGCCAAACACTAACCTACCAAATATGACCACTACCCCAAATCTCAATCCTCCGCCAAGTCCCTACTACCCAAATATTAACCCTTACCCGTCATATCCTTCCTATCCTGCTCCAAACACCAAAATTTCCCAAAGCCCAAATGACCTCCATGTTCCTATAACCAACCCACTAAAAACGACCCAAATATGGACCCACAAAATTATAACCCGCCAGCCAAGTTACCACTTATTTACCTTATAATGATCACGGCCGCCCAGTGAAACCATCCAAGCTCCACCAGCCAAAATCCTTATCCGGCCCAAAACCCCTACGGACACCACAACCGAAATTAACCCCCTTCCCTAATCCGGCCGGTATATACCAAAATCCAACTCCCCGACCACCAAAATAGAGGCGGCGTGGAAAATATAAAGACTATGATACTCAAGCTTCTCAACAAAGGGGAATTTTCTCTGCGACAGCGACATTACAACTGCGGCGATGTGCCTTTCAAATTCAAAATGCCGACATAGAAAAATTTGATGGGATTGGATGCCCTATATCCCACTTAAAATCTTATTCCGGCATGCGGTCAAGGGAGCTAGCTTTGAGGCTATGGCTTCCAATTTTCACCTCACCCTAATAGGGGCGCCAAACAATGGCTAATGTTGTCGATAGCGGCACCATGAATACGTGGGACGAGATAGGCTGAGCGTTCTGGAAAGGTACAAAGACAACACCGATCCAGAAAATAGAAGGGACCTTGAGTCGTGCACCCAGAGAAAAAACATGTCTTGAGTTCGCGGTTAGGTGGAAAAGAAAGTTGGCCCAGACTTTTGACGGACTGATCGGTAGAGTCATCTTGAATGTTTATCAAAACCTCCGGCCCATTTACAGGAACACATGCGGTACCTTCCCTACACCAATTTTAAAGAAATAGTAGAGATAGGCGCTCGTATTGATGATGATATCTGAGCGGGACAATTACAAGTCAATACACCTCTAGCTCTTTCCGTTATTCTAAAGGGAAGGACAGTATGACACACTTTCAACCTGTCAATCACGGTAGGAAATGCATCGCCCCTTTTTCTACCCAAAATTATGGCATTGTTCCATGGTCTTATGGAGCGGATCGGTCTGTCAACACGTCGGAGGAAATAATGGCCCGGCGAAATTTGAAATCGATCGAACCGCGTCATTATGATGAGCTGCAAGCCTCGATGCAGTAATCCTGCGGGGCTAATGGCACAAGGAGTGTTAAAGCCTATGGAAAATTATAAGCCACGGACCCCACGGGACACGGAATCATGCCCGATCTTGTGAATATCATCATTGCGGCTGGTCACCTCACCGATAAATGTTATCGGCTCAAAAATGCTATTCAGGATCTTATAGATGATAAGGTTATTGAAAAATCCACTCCCAGACCAAATATAATCAATAACCCTCTACCTCAAATCAACATGATTGAGATTGATGACAACTTCCTGGGCATGATAGGCGAGTTGCGATTATGAGAAGCTCCTGTGAGTTTGAGCATATTTCTAAAAAGCCTCGAGAACTAGTATACTACGACCAGGCCCACTTTTGACGCCCGCAGATCTGGTGGACTACTTCGGATATATTACACCCTATTCCTTTCCCTAGCCTTACGGATTTGGTCATCTACCAATCCGCTCCCTAAAATTGAGGACCTCAAACCCTAGGTCCTCAATAATGTAATAAACCCTGTACGGTGTGCTTTTAATAATAATCAAAATGTCTTTGCTTATTTCTTAGTTGCACCTACATTAAAAGACACATTAAATAATTATGATGATGAGTCATTTAATAGGACCCAAAAGATAAAAAAAATGTTTGCTTGAGCTTGTAAAGTCAGTAGAGCAACAAGAACAACATCATCAACAGCAACTGAAGACTGATCCACTATCAATCTGGGGCTGGACAATGAAATCAAAGGAGTCAAAATCGGCAAATACCTGCAAGGCTCTGGAAAGAATATCACTCATGGATCTCCTCAAAAGAGTTCGTGGACATGCTTACCTGGTTCTATGAAGATGTGTCAGGGGTAGACCTAGCCATAGCCGAACACCGGATCACCATATATCCGGATGCTCAGTCAATCAGACAAAAGCTCCACCACATCAAGCCAGAATGGTCACTACAAGTTTAAAAAGAAAGCATGAAATAGCCGCACGTCAACTTCATTCGGGTAAAAAAAATACAAGAAAAAAAAAGAGACACAAAAAAAAGGAGTTAAAAAAAATAAAAAATAAAAAATAAAAAATAAAAAATAAAAAAATACCCGATCTGGCTGTCCAATATAGTGATCATTCCCAAGCCAACGGTTTTTTTTCAATGGCATCTTGGGTTATAGTCAAATCAAAGGCGCGTGAGGAGACCAAGAAAAGACCCCATTCACCACCCCTTGGGGGACCTACTACTATCATGTCATGCCGTCTGGGCTAAAAACATGCTGGGGGCTACTTATCAAAGGCTGCTACCCCTCTCTTCCACGATGTGCCGTATATTGTCAAAAGGATCCGGTCAGGAGATGTCGTACTCCTCACAAGCCAGGAAAGAAAAGACTTGTTCTTGCCCTCCAATCTCAACAAGTTCAAAAGGTATTATGCTCGAACCCTCCTATCGGCCGTGCTTCCCTCTCGACCCGCTAAGTGAAAACCGAAAGGCGGCCTAGGCAAAAGTTAGGGCATAAAAAAATAATAAAAAAAAACAAATAAAAAGAAAAAATAAAGGCTCGCTAGGCTGAAAACCCGAAAGGGCAGCCTAGGCAAAAGTTAGAGCCAAATTTAAAAAAAAAAATAATAATACATATCAGGAGAATAAGGAGAGGGAAGACACTCTTTGAAACCTCGGCATCTTACTTCCAGTCTTCGGCATGCAAGAGGGCTCGTCTGACAAAAGAAAAAGAAAAACCACGACATAAGCTCGCAATAAAATACTAAAATATAATATTACAGGTCCTAAGGTGCAACTTAGGAATAATTGCTAAAGAAATTTAGGTTATGCATTAATTTCCTGTACATATCTATTATTGCCTGTACCCCCTTGTTTCCCAAAAAAAAACTATCCTTCATTTGCCTTCATTTGCCGGGCCTTAAGGGCAGTTCATCGGTGCACGTGGCGTCGCAGTTCCATACACTTCTTCTGCAAGGCACAGAAAAGGCTCAGTCTCATAAGGAGCACCAGAAGTGTCCTCGTCCTATTTATCATCTACATTGCCATTGTCCTGAAACAGCCTGACGACTTGGGATCCGACCATTTACTGCTGCACTACCTGATTTCGAAGGAAAATGCAGGGATTATGAAAATAGCCTTATGCCAAGTATAGCCCTGCAACAATGGTATGGCCGAGAACAGAAGGAAGTGACTGCCTTTTCCTTTCCCTGCATATCACGAAAAAAAAAGAAGAAAAAAAAAGGGGGAAGCCTGTTCGAACCCGAAGGTATTTTCCTTTAAAATCAATTTTGGAAATACAGCGTGCCATTACCCGTTAGGTCGGTATAGCTTTGCTTTGTGCGTGCGTCTTGAGTCTGCATGTGTTTATTTATTTTGCATCATATAAACT
This sequence comes from Codonopsis lanceolata, assembly GCA_013146195.2. Taxonomy (NCBI): domain Eukaryota; kingdom Viridiplantae; phylum Streptophyta; class Magnoliopsida; order Asterales; family Campanulaceae; genus Codonopsis; species Codonopsis lanceolata. The sequence goes on along the minus strand of JABEVN020000849.1, from coordinate 2,036 downwards.
ATATTGCATTGTAAATATTTGTACAGGTTTTCAACAAAAAAACAAAAACAAAAACAAAAAACAAAAAAACAAAAAACAAAAAACAAAAAACAAAAAAACAAACTTTTTTTTATATATTGTTTTGCATATGAATAACGTTTTGTATTATAGGCATTATAAAAATGCATTTTGCATTTTAAAATATGTACTGCATTTTACATTACTGCTTGCATGGTAGAATAGGATAATATCCATACATAATGTCAATAAGCATCTTGTAATTTTTTAGGTATCACATGTGCATTAGATAAAGTAGTACATGCATCCAGCATTTGCATTTATTATCAAATAAGCTGCATTAGGGGTGCGCTAAAAAGAAAATAAAATGCCCCCAAACATGAAAATAAATATTCTTATGGCATTCACTATGTCCCTGCAGCATATGCATGCATCATATAGCTCCATTCACATTTATAGTATAAATCATGCATAATAAGGCCAAGTAGTGACCACTAGTTTAATCATGCATCGTAAGAATAAATTGTATGCACCATTACTTAATTGCATCATTTAGGTATAAATAGGGCATGCATAAGCATTATTAATAAAGTCGGGAATGCTTCAAAAGTACCACACAGTGCCAAAATCTAGTAGATCAGAAGTATTTCCAGGCAAACAAAAAAAAATTACAAAAAGACAAAAAAAAAAGAGAGAGAAAAACGAAAAAGAGGTAATAAGCATGCGAATAAAGAAAAGTGACAGGCATGCGTAACAAAAAAAAACAAAAACAAAAAACAAAAACAAAAAACAAAAACAAAAACAAAAACAAAAAAAAAAACAAAAATGAAAAAACAAAAAAAATCGGAGAGGGAAAAATGCATGTCAAGAAGGAAAATTTTCGTGTACATGCAACAAGGAAAAAATGCGGTGGCTGTGAGTAAGAAGAAATTTTCATTGAAGCTAGAAAATCAAGCAAAAAAGAAAAACAACGACAAAGAAAAGATTATTTCGGTGATACCAAAGATCTGCTGACAGAAAAAAGGAGGCTTGACCAAGGTTAGAAGGAGCGATAAAAGAAAATCTGGCGACATCAAGAAAAATTTTCGATAAAGCCGAAAACAAAGCGGAGACGGGGGAAAAGATTTTCAGCGAAGGCGGAACAGTGATAAAAGAAAAATCGACAAAGTGTCTTGAGCAGTAAAGTAGCAAACAAAACAACATCGGCGGCAATTTCTTTGCATGGACCACGACAAAGGTAAAGGAAAGGAAGGTATTTTCCTTTTTAGCAGTGCATTTTATGATGTTTGGAAACTTTCCTTTAAAGGGGTACCTGACCCGATTGATAGGGAAAGGTTTTGTTCTCCGTTGAAGGTTTGAGTTCTAAGGAATTATCTGGTCCATGCATTTTGGCTATATGGGAAACTTTCCTTTAAAGTGCGGCCAGGATTTATAGGGAAAGGTCTTGTTCTCGTAGAGGCTAAGTTCCAAGAAACAATTCACTCGCGCCCACAAGGCGAACTACGTTTGGTCGATTCCTTGTTTAAGGATACGTAAGCGATCCATCACGGTGAAGCGCGACCATCACAACACATATTTGCAGTACTCATTTGATAAAGCTTTTGCGCTTGCTCATTTAGTATTGTACATTTTACACCGCCACCCAGCAGTGAACTACGTTTCGGTTGATTCCTTGTTTAAGGATGCGTGAAGCGACCTATCACGGTAAACACGATGGTAGTCTGATGAAATAGTTTATTTGTGGCTTTGAACTACGTTTTGAGTGCAGAGTTCCTTTATTAAAGGAATACGTGGGCGACCCTACTGACTGATGGTCGGACAATTGTTCATATTTGCAAAATTACGATAACTTGCTATAGCCGACTAAAAATATCTAGGCTATGGAGTTTAGTGCGTGTCATATCTTTGTTGCATTATAACTCTTACTGTTGCATCTCTTTCCCCGTTTATAATTGAGCAGAAATGGAGGGTCTATTGTTTATCAACGATGTTCGTCTACTCGGTAAGCCTTAGATTACAGTGAGACTTCATCGTTGAGC
>JABEVN020000848.1:0-27804 GCA_013146195.2 Codonopsis lanceolata | reverse complement strand
AGGCATTTTCTTGTGAACAAACTTCCAACAACAAACAATATACATGTCTCTAACATGTTTAAAGCTTTAAATAGGCAAGATGAAAGAGTAATATAGGCTTTCACAAGCAAGCATTTAACCTATACATGCTCCCCAACAAGATCAAATCTCAACATACCACATATAGCATGTAAAGCTACAAAATGCCCTCATTGACCTCAACCAACATAGACTTTGCTTCCTTAGGGTCAATGAGAACTAGAAGAAGAAGAAGATTAAGTAGGTAACTTACTTGATACCTTGAAACTAGAAGAACTATTCGGATAGAAATGCTCCCATGATGAGCTCTTGACTTTAATGAATGAGTCTTGGGCAATGGATGAATGGATGAAGGTAGATGATGATGAAGACCTTAAGAAACCATGGGAGGACCTTGGAGAAAGAAGAGAATTCGTTTTTGTAAAGTGAGGAGAGATATGAGGGTCAAAATCTGATTTTGGGCTTATAAGTGGTCAAAAGTGGGTGGGACAAGTGTCACCCACTGTGGTCCCTTTGAGATTCTTAGGATAGGGTTTGGATGATCTGACAAGCCTCCTAATCCATCATTAAAAATAAGTTAGGGATGTTAGGACTTAAGTAGGAAGGGTTAGGGAGGTTTAGGATAAGGTTTAAGTAGGGTTTAAAGTAAGCAATCGTCAATTGAACAGAAACAAATCAGCCCGTAGCGGAGAAACAAGTGAGGCGGGCGCCTCACTAAGGCCGGCGACGCCTCAACGAGAGCCTCTCCCAAAGTTCAGACCAATCGAGAAATTACTCTCGGCCGGTTGAGGCGGGCGCCTCCCAGCCCTTCAATGCGGCCGCCTCCAGAACCTCTAAAACTTGGTCTAAACTTGATCTAAATGGTCCCAAACTTTTGGGCAACCATTCTAGGTCTAACCCTACTCAAAACACATGAAAGCACCGAACCGGAACAAGCTAGGACAAGGCGCGAACCACGCGACAAATGAACAACGGATTAAACTCAAATCAAGCCAACCAAACTAGGGTGTCTTGGGCATGAAAAGGTTTGTTTCAACATGAATAAGACTTGAATAGAAAGCCAAGAACTCAACGAACACCGTGCGATCGAAATAGAAGCAAATCTGAGCAACGAGAGAATCGCTAAGACCAAATTCAACGCGATTAAACCGGCGATTCTCAAACAAGTTTATATGATTCTAAACATGTTATGAACTTTTAAAATGATCTATAAATGATTCTAAGACATTTATATAACAAGTAGACATGCTCACAATTCAACCAAGAAAGTAAGAAGACAAGCATACAATGCACATGCAAGAATACGGGGCGTTACAACTTATGCCCAAACTTTAAAAGATCCTAACAGTGTCAAGCTATGCATGCTGAACTAATGGCTTTAGAACAAAATAATACTTGGAAATTGTAGCATCTTTCTCCTAACAGGTCAGTTATGGGTTGTAAGTGGATGTATAGGTTGAAGTTTAAGGCCAATGGCAGTTTAGACAAGTATAATGCTCGGCTGGTGGCTAAGTGGTTCACAAGGTGAGGACTTCTTTGAGACTTTTGCCCCTGTGGCAAAAAAGACTACAGTCAAAGTGTTCTTGGCTCTAACTGCTATAAAAGGGTGGCATTTATCCCAGATAGATGTGGCTAATGCATTTCTGCGTGGTGACCTTGATGACGAGGTATATATGAAACCCCCTCATGGTTATACTCTTCCTGCTTCTTCTATACCCCTAGTCTGTAAGCTGCTCAAATCTCTTTATGGGCTTAAACAAGCCCCAAGACAATGGTACAGTAAGTTTGCAGCTACATTGCTTGCCTTTGGCTTTCAGGAGTCCAAAAGTGATCATACATTGTTTACACTCATTAAGGATGGTTCATTCAATGCTATCCTTGTTTATGTTGATGATATCCTCATTGCTGATGATATCCCCAACACTGCAACTATTGTTGCAGTCAAATCTCATCTCCAAAGTCACTTCAATATCAAAGATTTTGGTCCCCTTAAATTCTTCCTAGGAATTGAAATAGCTAGATTTGGTGCAGGGATATGTATTCACCAAAGGAAATATACAGAAGGCTATGAAACAGCTATGAAACAGAAACATGGTCTGAAACATGGTCAGCCATTCAGGGTCCTTTACTCCTTTACCACCTGACATTTCTAAATACAGAAGGCTAGTTGGGAGACTTATCTATTTGTCTATAGCTAGGCCTGATATTGCATATGTTGTTGGTGAGGTATCTTAAAGGGACTATGGTCCAAGGTCTACTTTATCCCTCTTCCAGTTCTCTATCTATGTCAGTGTTTTGTGATACTTGTGATGCTGACCGGGCCTCGTGTTCCTTGACAAGAAGATCATTATCTGGTTATTGCGTATTGCTAGGATCTTCTTTAGTGTCCTGGAAGGCTAAGAAGTAGGGTGTTGTTTCTCGTTCCTCCTATTGCCAATGCCTCATGTGAAGTTATCTGGCTTTTAGCATTATGAAAGGATTTTAGTGTTCATGGTCTCACCCCAGTTCCTTTGCATTGTGATCAATCAGCTATTAGTTTGGGATCCAATCCTGTGTTTTCATGAGCGTACGAAACATATCGAGATTGATTGTCATCTAGTCAGGGATAAGGTTCTTGCTGGCATTGTTTCTCCCTTATACATTTCTAGTACACTGCAACTGGCTGATCTCTTCACCAAGGCTTTGGCCTCTCAAACTCTTCATTTCTTTTTATTCAAGCTCAATGTATTCAACTTATTTCCTACTTTGGGCTTGACGGGGGCTATAAATGAACAGAGTCAGTCACACTACTACAAAGGATGCCATCAAAGGAGGGAAACTTAAGAAGACAGATCACAGATCACAGAAGGGTGTCGAGTGAATAATGAGGCAGTTGGTTCAGTTAGCTTGCTTATGTCATGATGAAGTAATGAGTTTGTTAGATCATAGGAGATATTTTCTGTTCTTCTATGTATATATATTTGATCTTCAGTTGTATGAGATACAAGTTGAGTTGATCAATATAGGAGAGAAATATCTTCTCTCTAACTCTCTATTTTATGTTCTTCACCAAATATAGAATACAAATTGTTTTACAAACATTGCAAAGTCTCTAAAAAAATCCAAGCAGTCTTACCCGTTCAAGCAGGGAGACTGTTTCCGTAGTTTGAATCTACGACCTTCAAATCACGGGAAGCAACCCTACTGTCTATTATGTTTTCAGTAAGCTACATTATGACCAAACTATGCATAACACATTAACACCACATTACTCACCGTGGCAATGTCTCCAAGATTAACGAGAAGGGTGCCTGGCCAAGGATCCACCGGAACAAACTCATCGGACTTGTTCATGACTTCAAGACCACCAACTCCTTCATCATCCTGAAGTATGGTGAGGAAGCCAGAGTCTGTGTGTATTTGTACACCTGAGGAGCCTACACTTTTTGGGGTAAAATTGTACTTGTTTATCCTAAATTGGCAAGGCCACTCCTCAAATGAAACACCCTCCAATCCTAACCCTTCTGCTAATTTGCTCCCAATATCCATAAAAAGCTTATGCACTGCTGCAGCATACCTCACAATTGTCTCTCTGTAAAATTGTATCAATTCAATAGGAAGTCAATTATCATTGCATTTATCTAAGGAGACACTTCAAATGTTCTTATGTTCAATATGAAAAGCAGTTATATCCTGCAAGGTAAATAAAATTTTGGAATTTGCCAGATTAATAGCTTTCGTTTTGCATTTTATAACCATCTTTTCTTTATCATCAATAAGTAGAGCTACAAATTGAGTCAAACCACTATAGATTTGAACGAGGAGAATCTTATCAAAGAAAGTAATGCTAGAAAAAAATATGATAAATTAAGTGGAAGAAAGGAACATAACGTAATTTTTCTGTCAGTGCTCGACTGCTCGACTGACATGAAAGGTACCCCATTCTGCAAAATCATCATATTGAGGAAGCAATTTTCGAAGGATAAAAATTATAGTGTGAAAACTTGTTAGTAATTCTATGTAATGCAGGAAGAAAAAGTGGCTAAACTTCTCCATTTACATTTTCTTTCCATTGATGTTAGGGGCACAAAAAAGTCAGATCAAGAAAGTAGGAACTCTTTTGTGAATTTGGACTCTCTCTATCTATTTCTTACCTTTTTCCCATCATAACAAAGAAATCTCAAAATTAAAACAAAAAAAGATCGTAAAGCCAAACAAACCTATTAGTTCTCTACTTGGATCATATTTCCTAGAAACTCAAAGGAAACCGAGAAGGTAAATGAATGAGGCTAAGGCCTCGTTTGGCGCAGTATTTTCAAATACAACTTTTTCAACATGCAAAAAACAGTGTTTTCAAAACGCAGTGTTTTTAAAAACGTAATTTTTTTCTTGTAAACACGTTTGAGAAACTATTTCAAAATGTTATTTTCATAAACAGAGTAGTTATAAACGCAGAACACTTCTAAAACGCTCCACATTTTTAAAACGTTGCGTTTTAAAATGCTATAATGAAACACTTTAAAAAAGAAAACGTTGCATTTTTTGCAAGTGTTTTGGTCAAAATGTTTCACCAAACAAGCACCAAGGACGTATACTCTTTACCCAACCCAGTGTATTGGTGGGACGAGCTCTAAGAGAGTGGGGGCAAAGTCTTACAAATTAAGATCCGTAAGACCATTTTACAAGACACCTTCCCTTTTACATGAATTAAGAAAAAAATGATTCACTTGATTATTAATATTCGATAAAATATATACTTTACGTTGCAAGTGAGACCATTATTAAAGTAATTCTCGTTTTGAGAGAGTTTTTAATTCCAAAATACATAACACGTTGTAATTTTCAATGAATTTTTTCCTTTTTTTTTCTAATTTTACTCTAAATTTATTGACACCATAACTCGTGTTTAGTTATTTGTGCAAGAATATCAAAACATCTCATTAATGTTTGGATTAGGACAATTTAGTTTTATAATATATTTCCTTTGTTCGGCGTGGAAAACTCCCAAAATGTTATATATCTTGGGACAGTGGAGTAAGAAAAAAGTACGGATAAAATGGTAAAGTTTGGAAACGAGACAATATTAAAAAGAAACCAGGACGATATTTAGGAACGGATTGAGTAGTAAATATAAAATTTAAAAATGAAAAAAATCATGCACAAGTGTGTTCACTTTTGCTGAGGGAAGAGCTTATTTCTTAAATAAAGAAAAAATAAATAAAAATGTAGGAGTACCTTTGATGAGGAGAAGCATTTAACTGGCAACAGAAATCCTCCACAGCTTGAGTAATGGCCATGTCATAGAGACCAAGCGCCTCATATAGTGGGTTGATTTCATTGGGAGCCACGTACCCACTTCCGGCTATAACATCAACATTCCGGCGCTTAATTTCAGCCGGAAGGTCAAGGAGTGACCGGACCACCGCCTTCATATCCGACATTAATGACGGATGGAGGATGTTGTGGTGGTTAATAATCCTGAAACAACCCCACTCTTGGCAGGCCTTCATGAGCTCCGGTGACTTTGCCGGAAAGTCTTGCAGATCAATCACTGGAATACTACAGCCGATGGCCATTGTAAATTTGGGTGCTTGGAAAGAGGGAGAATAGGTTGGAGTATAATCAAGTATAAATGTGTACAAAAGAAAAAGGACAGGCGAACACGTATCGTGCCAACTTTTTCAAAATTTGGTAGAACAGTCCACATATAATTGCGTCTTGATGTTCTATTTTGTATTATAATAAATAATTAAATATCACTGTGCGCTTACAATACGAAATATACACGCATACTACAAAATTATTAAATAAAGTAATTTTATATCACCTCCAAATTTGTAGTAAGAGTAGTATTTTTTTTTTTTTACTTTTTTAAAAAATAAAATAAAATAATACAAGTTAAATTTTCTTTTGAAAAACAATTTGTATGATAAAAGTCAAATTTGACGATCATTTAAGAATGAATCATTTCGGGCATATTTTTTGTATTTATCTTCAAACATATACCTTTAAAAATGAAGTTGATATTTGATCAACTAAGCTAGCAATTTATAAAGGACAATACTTAATACAACTCCTATAAAATATTTAATACATCACTTTTTGCTATAAAAATAATATATTATCCTTAACAAAAAAATTAAACACCGCCATCGGACCACCACCCACCATCTGCCCAACTCCCAGCCCTCCCACATCGCCTAGGCTAAGCCCAGCCCCTCTCCTAGCCCCAACTCACCCGTCTACCCCTCACCCAGTCCCTCCCCCACGGACTAGGCCTCACCCAGTCCCTCCCTCACCCAGCCCACGCCCTAGCCCAACTGCCTGCCCCTCCCCCAGCCTCCACCACCTCCCGGCCAACCTCCACCACCATCTCTGCCCAAAAAAAAAGTAGTTTTTTTTTCATTTAATTAAAAACATACTCCCGTCGACCGCCACCACCCCCCGCTAACCTCCATCACCAATCTTGTTTTTTTTTTCATTTAATTATAAATTGAACAAAGGACAAATTGGTAAAAAAAAATTCAAAAAATATTGTATTAAATATTTTATAGGTGCTATATTAAGTACCTATGTTTATAAATTACTCATAACGTCTCTATTTTATTCCCTTACTTTTCTTTTTTAATTGTTCCACACAAATTTGTCACTTAAAATTTCAATGTGTATTTATTACTCCCACCGTTCCAAACAAATATGTTTAAAAAATCTAATTAATAAGGGTATACAACTAGTATTATAGTTGATCATGATTACAAAAATAATTAAGAATAATCAATATGGTAATATCAAATGTGTAAGATAAAGTTGAGATGCTATAGAGATTGATAAACATAATTTTTTTGAAAGTGACTCTTAAAGTGAATATCTCAAAATGGTATGGACTTATTGCCAAGATCGGATGGAGTAATTAGTTTTTCAAGATCTCGTAAGATCGTTTTACATATCAAAATAATTCAACCCATCAACACACAGTAAATCGGATCAAAAGAATCTGTCTTACATAATGTACATGTAAAACCGCCGTACTTAATTTTTTATCTTTTCAGAGTACGTCTTCTGTAAAACCATCTTATGAATCTTAAACCGTAAGACATAAGACGCAATCTCACTCCTTTATAACACACCAACACACGTTGTATCGAATCAATAAAATTGGTCACACGTAAGATTATTCACTGTATCACGATATGCTACAACAATCAATGTCCATTAAGGACTTCATCGTGAGAGAGATAAACTTGGAAATTTACTTTGCGTTTCTTCTTTCATTAATTTCTTCTTTGAGGGAACAAAAATAGACAGCACCATTTGGAGGCAGACAAAGCCAACAACCCATCCCTCTCTCGGTCTCTTGTTTTGCTCCCGTCATAATCCATCTTTACTATTCTTAAAAAAGTTTTCATACGAGTTTGAGTTTACTGTATTATTACAAGCTTAATATTAGTACTATTTGATCAAATTTATTTTAATTTTTACATTATTAAATCAAATTTATCATTTTATTAATAATGATATGGATATTAATCATTTAACGTCTCTAAAACTAAAGCTTATAAGAATACAAACTCAAAATCATAATATCATTTTTATTCTCAAAAACAAAAAACAAAAAAAAAATCTCTTTGATTTTTCTTTTTTTGGTCAACCTAAGTCACTCGTAAACGAGGTTAGGTTGTTTATTTCTCCTAACATTTTTATTATTAATCTTTTTTTAATTTTCTTGTCCTAAAATCGGAATCCCTTTTATATAAATTTATTAAATTCACATTCGTTTACTATCATCTTCTAACTAGTTTTACACCCGTGCGTTAAACGCACGAACAAAAATATTTTTTTAATTATATAATATTCAAGCAAAACAAATAAGAAAATCAAAATCAAAAGAATAAATTAAGAAAATTAATGTCTGAGGCAATTACTTATATATAAATACATCATTTTATTGGTAATATTATATATTTTTAAAATTTTCCTTATACACAACATTTATTGTTTTATTTGTTGGTTTTCCATCTTCATCAGTATTAATATCTTCAAGCCAAAACAGTTTGTTACCCTAGAATCTGTAACATACAACTGACCATGACCGAATATTGGCTTCTTCAAAAAAAGTCCTACATGCGAAAGTGATTGACCTTAACTTTTGTTAATTGTCATGACATACGATACTACCAATGAAAATTATATTTTCTAGAAACTTAAAAGACAACCCCACATCTAATGGAGACAATGACATTCTTGGTATAAACATTTTGTCTCCAACTTTGCTTCCATTCAAAAAATTTACTTCAACAGCGTGATTCTAAAACATGGTAATAATTAGTCTTATTCTATTGCACAACCTTGCAGCAGGGTTAATGTTTCTCAACATCACTGAAACACCAACCTTAAGTGTTAATTCATGGTTATACAATACTGAACACTTTATACTATTCAAAAACTCTGTAGAATAATTGTCTTCAAACAAACTTGTGTTGTTATCTGCCCCGCACATATAATTTGAAATCAAATACTCCCTCCGTCCCTAAATAATTGTCCTGCTTGACCGGGCGCACAGTTTAAGAAAAAGTAATTGACTTGATTATTTATATTGGTTTAATGTGTAGTTTCCATTAATATCCATGTATATGTGGCTCATAATTAAAGTAGAGTGAAAAAGTAAGGGTAAAGTGGTAAAAGTGATGTTCTAAAAAGGTAAGTTTCAAAGTGGACAATTATTTTGGGACGGACAAAAAAGGAAAGGAGGACGATAATTTAGGGACGGAGGGAGTAAGTTCTTTCTTCTAAGTGATTGTTAGATACCATGTACTCACTTATGGTGTCAAAAACATCAAGAGTCGGGGCAAGTATAACCCTTCCTTGCAAATATGGCACGTCATAAAAGACTCAGCGGTTAAGGAAGGAAAAAAAAAGTATTTTTGCGGTTTAAAAAAATAGAGTATTTTAACGGTTAACATTTTAGAAAAAAGGGACCGGCCCGTAATTATTCTTTACCAAAATAAGGAATAAAAAAAAAACTCATCTCATTGAAAAACACTAAAAGACCTACTATATATAAAACCTAGCCCATTAAAATTTCACATCCACCCTTAAGCCTCATGTCATGTAAGTTGTCCCTTTTAACCTATTAATATAAAATAAAAACTTAGAAAAAAATAATATTACATGTATTTTATATAAGACGTATCTCCTTGACCCGACCCACCGTGTGTCGATGAGTTGCGTTGTGAGATAGTGGGGATCCCTCTTACGAATTAAAATTCGTAAGACGGTCTTACCGGAGAACTACTCTTAATAAAATAATATACGACCTCAACACTTAACCAAATTCAACATTTGTCGTCTAACAAATACAATCATTCGGTTAGAACCTTTCATCTAGAATCCTTAATTTGACGTATATTCTTTCATTTCAAAATTTCATTCACCTATCATTCGGTAAGAAATCGTAGCTATCCCTCCCCAAATTATTCAAATCCTTTTAATTTTTCATTGAGCTGAAAATTGAGCCTATATCATTTTGTTTTACATTCTATTTCTTTGTACAACTTTTAAAGTTTTTTTTTTAAAATAAAAATATAATAATCTGAGACTTCAATATTTAAAATAAAGTCAAGTATTTGGTAAAAATATTATTTAATGATAAATATTTTATTTTACCGTCCGAGATTTATTATATTCTAAATTTTTAAATATACTTCTTAAGGTTATTTTGAAAAGAATATATAGCTCAAATTTTGAGATTTGAATTTATAATTGATGAATTTATCTATTACATTTCTTAATATTTTTTATTTAACCATTCTTCATTCTTATAAAAATATATATATATAACTTTATAGTTAGACTATGTCAACAACTTCATTGTTTATTTCAGGTGGGACTAAATATTTCCTTGCAACTTTGACTTTGAGAATTCATTTGAATCTTTGTTTGTGGACGTCTCTTATGACGGATGGTATGGAAGCCATAATAGTTACAGTAAATTTTTGGGTTCAAAATGTCTAAAGTTTATTTCGTGACGGATTTTTTTTAAGACTTTGCATAAGATTGGTTGAACATCCGCAAAGAACATTCATAGACTTTATATAAATGTGATAAAAATAAAAGGTCAAACATGATATTGTGAATTGTGCTGAGAATACCAACAGTTTGGGTGTATTCAAAGTTTCTAGAAATGTATAAATATATTTATGTCAACTTATGTAAGAATATTAAATGTTTAGAATAAAAGAAAAAGAAAAAGAAAACAATATATATATATATATATATATATATATATATATATATATATATATATATATATATATATATATATATATATATATATATATATATATATATATATATATGTTTACTTGCAACACTAGAGTATGAATACTAAGGGAATTAATATACATGAAAAGTCAACATCCTTAAATTCCGTAAGAATTAAAAGATTAATACTCATTTTGAGAGTTAGGCAAGTCCAACGGTGATATTTGCCCATAAATATCAAAATCAAATTTTGATATTTATTGGTTATTATTTATGGGTATCAAATAATTATCTTCAATCATAGGTATTAAAATTTGATATAAAAATAATTTTAAATTTTTTTTATCCAACACATATCATAATATAAAATTAAAATTAAAATATTAATATACAATAATGTACTAACACATATTATGACATAGATATATGGTCAAAATGATGAGTATTAAAATTAAGTCTGGTACTTTAGGCAAGTCCAATTGTATGTGTCAAAATCAAATTTTGATACATATGTAAGAGTATTAGGCTCTCCAATGGTTAAAGTAAATGATATCAAAATTAGGTATGATACTAGGGAAGGTACCAAATTTGATATCTCCCTTAATACCACACCTAATTTTAATACCCTTCATTTTGATACCTATGATTGGAAATGATCATTTGATACTCATGAATAATAACCAATATGTATTAAAATTTGGTTTTGATATCTATAGGCAAATACCACCATTGGACTTGCCCTTAGGGAGGTATCAAATTTGGTACATTCCCTAGTACCACACATAATTTTGATATATTTTAGTTTAATCATTGAAGAGTCTAATACTCTTACAAAAATATCAAAATTTGGTTTTGACCCCTACCATTGGACTTGTCCTTAGAGATCTTTTGTTCTAATATAAGAGCATCTCCAATGCTAAAGTGGATGTGAAAGAAATTAAATACTACCTCCCATTTACACTCTTTTTGAAAGAAAAAACATCTTCAATGTAAATGTGAATGATGAGTGTGGATATGATGTGACAACCAAATTTGTTCACATTGTGGATAACAATGTCAATTTTTCACACTCTACTTGAAGGTGTGGATACATTTTAGTCATCATTATTCTTTTTAAAAACTCTTTATATTGGTTGTTCTCTTTCTTTTTATTTTTTATTTTTTTGTCAAATATTATTTTAGTGGTGGGATGCATGTAACATAAGTTTAAATCCACATTTTTCATTGGAGAGATTAATTTTAATTGAATATGAATGAATAGTGAAATTTTGACACAAATGATTGAGGATGTTAATTACTCACGACGACGTAGGATCCAATCCACGGTTACTTTGGTGATGCTCTAATTCACATACTAATAAGGGGCCACAAACCTATCAAATAAAACTTATTTTTAAGGAGAAATTACGGGCCCGTTTACTCTCTAAAGTTTTCAATCGCTCCAGCCCCATTTTATTTCAAGCGGAAAAGAACTTTTTTTTTTGGCAAAAAGACTACGATACCCTTAATGAGCTTGAGGCGCTCTACGGAAATGCATCGCGGTGCATCGATTTTTACACAACGATGAATCAATTTAAATAGAATCAATTTTAATTAAAAATCTAATTTTTGCACCGCAATATATAAATTTTAATTACCTAATTCAAATTGCATCTCTCTGCACCAACTTTTATGTACCACGATAAATTAATTTTTGCACTGCAATATAAAATGATAATGAACGAGACCATGTCTTTCATCTTCTTCTTTCATCTCTTCCATCGTAAGCTTTTTTCTTCTTCATTCTCCTCCTCATCTGCCTTCGTCCTACTGAAAAATCCTTCAACCCAACACAGATTCATTACAATTTTGTACATAATGAATCAAAAAAAATGTTTATCTTTCGGGGCGTTCCCCCCGAACCCCCTCGACCCCATGACCTGACCAGACAAGTCGATCCCCATTTCATTGTGTAACAAATGTGATTTTTGAATTCAATGTGTTTGTCGGAGCTGTTGAAGGAGACAATAATATTTTTGGAACAATATTTCAAAAATTGATATTTTGTAATTGAAAAAAAAAAACAAGATACTATAGGAGTTAGAAACTTTGTAAAAGGAACCGGCTATAATTTCATCCTTTTTTTAAATGTAGGGAGACTCAACTTGAATAATCTCTTCCTCTCGCCTATGGCTTTCAATTTCATCCTCAGGAGGATTTCTATCAAACCTTTGGGGCCCTAAGAGCAGGAACAACAAAGCTCTCTATTTGGGGAGCTTAAGCTCCATTTTTTTCTATTTTATTACAAAAATGTCATTAAGCTCCTCACTTAAGCTCCCTAATAAAAATACTCTTTTAACAATGCACAAACTCCAATACTTTTATATACCTCATCATCTTTATCTCCAATAATTTAATATTTTTATAGAAAAATGGTTAGAAATTTGAAAAATTCATAGAAATTTTTTATGATATCCAAATGAAACAAACCAAGTCTCTATTTGTATGTAAAAATGTTTACTTTAATACAGGAAAAAAAATATTTTAAAAAAATATTTTTTATGGTTGAAAATTGACGGAAAAAAATGGAGGAAAAGTAAATAGTGAAACAATTGGAAAAGAGGGGGGAAAAGCACATGTGACAGATTTTGGGCCGCTATTTTATTCTTAAGCCCGGAAGCTTAAGTTGCTCCCCATTTAGCTTTATGCTTAATTAAGCATTGTGAAGATCTTTGTTATTTTCAAGAATCTCAAAGATGCCCCTCCGTTGTTTTTGGTCTAAGCGAAGTTAAAAAATGAGATGTAACTTTATACATGTAAAAAATATCAGAGCTCTGGTTTGAGATCCGTTCAATTGTTTTACTTTTTGTTTTTTTTTTCTTTTCTCGTATCCGAATTTATAAGTACTTTCAGGGGTCATTAAAATATTAAGCTTTTAAAAAAGGTTTAAATCAATAAACAATTTCACTCTTACATAGACACTAACAAATAAATATTTAAATACAAAATCATTCACAATAAACAAAATCTAAAAATTAACTAAATTATTGATTAACCAATAAATTATAACTATGAAAGATTAAATGGTGCAGCATTTTCCCCTATTTTTCCTTCTAAATCACTTCGATTTCTTTTCAATCACCGAATCTCAACTCTCAAGTCTCAGTTCTCTCTCCTGACCTCACTAGTGCATAAATGAACAACCAATTAGGGTTAATTATCTGTATACTCTAGGAACGCATGATATTGTTCATGGTTCCGATTTGATTATGATATGAATAGAAGGGATCAAGAGTAGAATCAGAGGATACTTTGAGAAATTTTCTACATTCTCCTTTATTATTCACTATTTATAATATAGAGAATAATATATTTAGTATTTATTCTTATTTATTTATAATTATTATTTAGTAGTAATTACTTGTATAGTTCTTTTCTTATTATAATTCCTTCCTTATAAAAGTTTCTTGTATCCTCCCTATAAATAGGTGATTCAATCAATAGAAAGACTAAGTCGTTAATTCCTAAACTTTATTCCTCCACCAGTGCATACATTGTCAGCTCCCTCTCATCACCCCTCTCCTTGTGTTAGCTCCAAAGTCTCTCACCAAAATTGGCATCATCGAGTTGGTCATCCGTCTAAGCTCGTCAAAAGTTAGATACTATATAGCCTAGGTTTAGCATTAGACACTACTCACAATCATCATTTTTATTGTAATGATTGTCTTTCTAATAAAAGCTAGTCGTAAACTTCATTTTCATCAAAATACTATTGTGTCTACTCTCCTTCTACAAACCATTTGTACTGATGTTTGGACCTCCCCCCCTTCTCTCTATTGATGGTTTCAAATACTATGTGATTTTTGTTAATGACTATTCACATTATATTTGGCTTTACCCGCTCAAAAGCAAGTCTGAGGTCGCCACCATCTTTCCCAAGTGATATATATGTTTTATACGCATCTATTGTGTATATATCCCTACTCAGATTATGCTTTTCTGCGAGTTTTCAAATATATTGATATGTGTTTTAGTGTTTTATGAGTTTCAGGCTAAAGATTATGAAAATGATGAATTTCAGGCTATTTTGCAGTTATATGAAGTTTCTAGGGGCCTGAGTGCAAATCTGCTGAAGAAGAAGGCCCAAAATGTCGACATCGAAGATCGAAGGCCACCAAGGCGCAAATTCTAGAAACAAGAATTCTGAAGTTAAGGCCTGAGTGATCACTCAATGCAAGGGTTGAGCAACTGCTCAACCCCGATTTCTGATCTGGGCAGTTTTCGTCTTTTTCCATAAACCCTAGCTAGTATAAATAAAACTCTAACCTCTTAGCTTTGGGGAATCTGATTTTAGTTCATTTTAGGCTGCTCTTGAGCACTCTCAAGAGGCAGAAACATTTTGTATTTCATTTTTATTTCATTTGTTGAAGATTGAAGATGCTATAAATCATTCATATGTAATAGAATATATGTGAATATTAAGTTTTCCATAGAAAGTAGTCTGTATATTTGGATAGTTTGTATATTTGGAAAGCTTAATGTTAGGCTAGGATTCATTCAGTGTAACAGAAATCTTTTGTATATATGGCTGATACAAGTCATAAGATCAATCAAGGGAAACCATCTTTCTTACATGGTATCAGAGTTGTAAGGGTATGCTCTATTTCTTTCGCCGCACCCTCGTTTTCTTCTTCTTCTTCTTGTCAACCACCATGTCTACTTCTAAATCTTCATTACATCCTGCTCTTGCTGTTTCTAACATCAAGAATCATATCTCCATTACCCTTGAAATGGAGAACGTCCAGTATGCGACATGGGCGGAACTATTCAAGATTCACGCACGCCTACCGCCATCAACCATATCATCCGCCGGTGAAGGCACATCCAAAGCGCCTATCACCGATTTAAGAAAAAAAAGTTATGGTCGACCTTGATTCTACAGCTTCTGGATATACACTATCATATCCAATGATCTGTTGCACACCATTCTCCAACCTGATGCAACGGCAATGAAGGCTTGGAATCGCTTGTGTGATATTTTCCAAGACAACAAACACTCTCGTGCCGTGACCCTTGAGCAGGAAATTTCTCACACCAACTTGGAGGACTTTCCCAATACCTCTGCATATTGTCAAAAGCTCAAGGTTCTCTCAGATCAACTGAAGAATGTGGGGGCTCCGGTCTCCAACAATCGCTTGGTTCTTCAAATGGTCACCAGTCTTACTGAAGCTTACAATGGGGTAGGAACTCTTATCCGTCAAACCAATCCACTCCCACCATTTTATCAAGCACGCTCCATGCTCACTCTTGAAGAGGTCGGCCTCGCCAAACGCTCCAACATTAGATCCTATGCTGCCATGATAACCAAGGAAATTGATCACAATACCGAAGTTGATTCTCAAAACCCATTACCTGGATATAGTCGAAAGGCTAAGTCTCGCACTTCTGGGGGTAAGAATCGTGGTGGTGGTCGAAATGGTAGCAGGGGTCGTTTAGGAAGTAGCAATGGTGGTCGTATATGAGGCAGAACACCGCACCCTAAGTCTCAACAATCCCGCAGCCTTTAGACGAGTCCCGACACCAACAAGGGTCGCTTTTCCTTTCTCCCACGGGCTATTCCTCCTTCTCCTTACCCAACAGCCTCTTGGACAAGGCCCAATATTCAGCAAGCTGGCCTCCTGGCCCCCCCAAAGAAGCCCAAAGAGTTTATTCACCACCGCCTTTTCCAACAGATATCGAAGCCGCGATGCACATGCTTGGGCTCACGCCTCCGGCTCCAAACTGGTACATGGATATAGGAGCTACATCTCACATGACATCCGACCAAGGTAATCTCTCGTCTTATTTTAATTTGAGCAACACTCGCGGTATTATTGTCGAAAATGGACATTCCATTCCAATTCGTGGTTATGGTCATACCCTTCTGTCTCCCCCGAACGGCCGAACCCACCTTTCTCATTAAAAAATGTTCTTCATGCTCCTCATCTTATTAAGAATTTAATTTTGGTTAGGAAATTTACTTTTGATAATTCTGTTTCGATTTAATTTGATCCTTTTGGATTTTCTGTGAAGGACTTTCGGACGGGGACACATCTAACGCGATGTGATAGTCAGGGCGAACTTTATCCTATCACCAACACCATCGCCACACATTCAGTCTCTTCTCCTACAACATTTGCTGCTTTAGCTCCCTCTCTATGGCATGCCCGTTTGGGCCGTCCCGGGCCAAATGTTTTTGACTCTCTTAGACTTAATAAATTTATTTCATGTAATGGAACTCATAGCTCAACTATTTGTCACTCTTGCTCTCTTAGAAAACATATTAAATTTCCGTTTGTTACATCCACTTCACGCACATGAATGCCTTTTGATATTGTTCATAGTGACATTTGGACCTCTCCCATATTGAGCTCTTCGGGTCACCATTATTATCTTCTATTGTTGAATGATTACACAAATTTTTTATGGACTTTTCATCTTTCTAAAAAGTCCCAAGTTTATTCAACTTTCTTAAAATTACGTGCCTACATCCGCACTCAATTTGAACGGGAAGTGAAAACCATTCAGTGCGACAATGGGCGGGAATTTGATAATAAGCAATTCTAGGATTTTTGTAATCTAAATGGTCTCTCTTTTCATTTCTCTTGTCCTCACACTTCATCAAAAAATGGAAAAGCTGAACGAAAAATACAAACCATTAATAACATTGTCCCTACTTTACTTGTTCATGCTTCCTTACCCTCCAATTTCTGGCATCATGCATTACAAATGACTACATACATTCTAAACATCCTTCCCATTAAACAGTTCTCATATCAATCCCCTCTCAAACTTCTTTATCACCAAGAACCCTCATACTCTCATTTGTGAGTATTCGGCTGTTTGTCCTACCCTCTCTTCCCCTGCACTACCATTAACAAATTACAAGCCCGCTCCACCCCATTTGTGTTTTTGGGTTACGCCTCCCATCATCGTGGTTACAAATGTTTTGATTTATCTTCTAATAAAATCATTATATGTCTCCACGTCCGCTTTGATGAGCAACAATTCCCTTTCGCTAACACACATGCATGCTCCAAACCCACATACGATTTTATGGACCATAGGCTATCTCTTTATGTTGTCCATCAATTGACCTCACAACCCAATCTAATTTCTTTTCAAGGCCTTCACCCACTGACCCAACTTCAAACAGTCCACCTTGTTCAAGCCCAGCACATAGCAGCCCAGTCTCTTCTCCTCATATTCCCAGCCTCCTCTCTGGGCCTTCCACCTTACCTCCAGCCCAAGCAGCTCCCCCTCCAGCCCAGGCGGCCCCCCCTCCAACCTAAGTTCCCCCGCTTTCAGCCCAACGTCCTCTCACTAGAAGTCAGCTTGGCATATTTAAACCCAACCCCAATTATGGCCTTCTCTCTCAATTTATTAAATCTCCTCTCCCTCATAACCCAGTGGCAGCCCTTAATGACCCGAATTGGAAAATGGCCATGGACGATGAATACAATTCTCTTATTACAAATAAGACATGGGATTTGGTCCCTCGTCCGCCTAATGTTAATGTAATTCGTTCCATGTGGATGTTTAGACATAAAGAAAATTCTGACGGTTTCTTTGAGAGGCATAAAGCCCGACTTGTAGGTGATGGAAAAACTCAACAGGTTGGGGTCGATTATGTATTATTATAAGATCCATTAAGACCAAATGTATATATTAATTAATTTAAATCATTTTCTCTTATTTTGTATTCAAACAATATATCTTTTCTTCTTATTTATATTTTTATATTTCATTCATTCATTCTTTTTTTGTTTATAAAATAGTATCTTTTTTTAACCCTTAAAAGCAAAAAAAAAAAAAAAAAAGGACCCCCTTATAATTTAAGAACCAAAAAACAATCTACCTTTTAACATTGACAATCATTAATGATCTTCAAATATTTTAAAAAACATTAGGGGTGACAACTGAAATTAATTCCGTTAAAATTGGATGGCAGTTAGGGATAGTGGTGAAATTACATCTATCTTTAAAAGTATAATGACAATTTCGTTCGAGAAATAATACAGTGGCAAAATGTAATGATTCGTCAAAGTAGAGTGACAAAATTGACCATTTTTCCCAATTCAAACTAATTTTATACTAAAATCTAAGAATTTAAATCCAAAATTTTGGTCTCTTTTTCCTTCACCACGTTACATACTAACAACTCACCCTTCTTTCACAACTACCACCACCACCAGCCGCCACCTTCGACCACCAACGTCAGCCATTGCCACCCCCGACCATCACTGGCCACATCAACTCCGGCCGCCGCCACCACCCCTTACCACCTCCGACCGTTGCCAACTTCATCATATGTTGCCACAATCCACGGTCGTCGTTGACCACCACTACTATATGCTTTTAAAAATATTTAAAAAAATTGTGATTTTGTTGTTAACAAGGTTAGAACATACACCATTAATAATGACCAACAACCACTACCACTAGGCTAGACTAGTTAATTAATAATTTATTGAAATTAAATTTTAAATATAATCTAAAATTACAATTGAATTCCACACATTACACAAACCATGATATTGATACCAAATTCCATAAATTTTGAATATTTATTGAATTCTAAATATATGTATCCAAACGAACCCTAAAGGAAAAGCCATTTTCTAACTACAAATGTGACCATTGTGCTTGTAATTATGTTGGAAATTAAATCTATATCATTTAAAGTAGGGAAAATTACATTATTAGTCAATTAACTTTAAGAAAGTCCACTAGCAATTCCTGTAAACCCAAATGCATTTCACATACCAAAAAAGGCAGATTTTGTTCATCTGAAGTCCCTATCCCTAACTCTGTTACCCGAGCAGCTGTTAAGGGACCATCCTGAAAATTTGAAGAACTACTATGAAAAACTCAAAGTTTAGGGGTCTAATTATAACTTTTCTCCTTCTTCTCCGACCCAACGCACCCCACTTCCAACATTCCATTTTCTCCTCCTCTACTCTCCTTCGCCCGCCAACACTCCTTCCTCTTTTTCTTTTTTTTTTTAATTATCATTTCATCTGGGTTTTCATAATTACACCAAATGGATATGGGGGTTCCAATTTTTGAGCCCTAGGCTCTAATTTTTGCTGTCGGATCAATCAGAAAATAACGAATGGATATGGGGATAATCTAAGCGGGCTTGGATGAAATCTAAGATGCGTCGCCGTACTTGAAGATTGTGACCAGAGACAGAAAAGATGGATGTCGGAGAAGAGAGCAACTTGGTACTCTGGGTCGAATGAGGTAGCTGGAGAGGGTATTAAGTTCACCGGTGTTAGTCCCAAATGGCACAATGCTAGACTAGAAGGGGGGTTGAATAGCCTAGTTACACTTAAAAACTTTCCAGAGAATTTCCTTGAGCAAATGCTAATAGCTTATAGATAAGATTGTAGCAACGAAAAAGTTCGCAAGGAATATAGACTTTGTAGTTCTCTAAGTTTAATGCTTGAAGGAATAAAGCAAATATGCAATAATAACAATAATGTAGAAAGTAAATAAGAAATAAGAACACATGGATTTTGAGATGGTTTGTACTATAAAGAGTATTACGTCCACCACCAAAGCATTCAACTTTGGATTTGAAAATACACTATATTTTCCACTAGATCTATTACAAAAAAACTAATGGATCGTGTATAAAATATTTTACTTGTGTTTGGTGGGTGGTAGTGAATATCTGGAAAACAGAATATTCACTATGCTGAAGAACAATTAATGAAAACAACAATTTAAGAAGATAATAGATGGAAATGATTATGCAGTGTTCTTGTTGTTGTTGAGGACTTCGTTAATCTTTTAAGGATCTTTTGAATGCACTGAGAGTAATAACTTGTAAGTTGCTAAGTAGTTTCAGAGCATTGAGTTCTTCACTCTTCAATGGCAATATTTATATGAGAGATTCCTTAAGATCGTTGTAGATGATGAGAGTAACAACTCTATTGGTTTGGAAACATTAAATGCAAAGAGATGTTAAAATTTGACTTTCTTTCATCTGGGTCTGATTAAGCAGGAGAGAGAAAGAGAATGTATTGTGTAGAATAGATGGTAGCCGAAAACAATTCTAACCACAGAAATGGTACAGTCTGCAATACTACAGAGAGTGGTGTGTCAGACTGTATCGCCGCTCTGTCTCACTATTCAGTAATCACCAAAAAGGGAAAGTCTTTCTTTTTAATCAAGGCACGACAAGAGATGTCTTTCAAGAGGTCAGCTATGATTTAAAACAGATATTCAAAAGTGAATATCTGAATTAATATCTTCTAGAGATAATGCTGAGTTGGATATCTTGAAATCATTTATCTTCAGACACGTCATAAAGCCAAACATAGGCAAACGAGGTCTGCTGGTAGAAGCGTTTGAAGCGTTGCCAAAGTCTGTTGGTGAATAATTCCGATCGCTACGAAGTCCGTCTAAACTGTTTTAAAGGCAAAGTTATATACACAGTTGTCACGCTAACTGATACGCAACTCATTTAGCCACTAAATATAGAACTTGATCTAATGTATGAACAAATGCAAATCTAAGATAAAATGAGAATCGACAGTCGAATCTGAAGGAGGTGACCTGAGTAGGAAGGATGATATCGAAGCTGGTGCGCTCGATCTGAAAGAGGCAACTGGTGATAGAGCTTGCTGGAGACGGGAGAGGGGTAGATGACAAAGGTGTTGCGGTTGATGCTTGGAGAAATTAGTTTACTTGGAAGATGAGAAAGAGAGAGCCCAGAGATGAAGAAGAGAGCCGGAGCTGGTTGGACCTTGGGATGGAGACAACGGCGACCATGGATGGAGATGAAGAACAGATCTGTGAGAATGAGTGGATGGTCTGCTTGTTAGTACCATCTTTTTCTTCCAATTTTGGATTGCAATTGTTTGCAATTTTCATATGATCCCCTTGTTTTGATGATGTTACTCACAACCCCCCATTTTGCTGACTTCAAGACACATCAACTAACGAAATTAGGGTTAGGCACTACCGGTGTTCAAAATCTGCATTTTTTGATATGTGGCGTGCATTTGCGTTATACAAGGACTACTAGTAGACTTTCTTAAAGTTCATGGACTAATTGTGTAATTTTCCATTTAAAGTACTTGTGAAAGTACTCAAGAGAAGCCCCAATTGTTTTTTCCGTCAACAAAAATATACGTAGAAAACTATATACAACAACGATTGAGCTTGAATTGCAACTTGTACGAGGTTCGATCTTTTGACATGGAGTAGTTAATTAAACCACGTCTAGAAAACCCTAAAATTAACAAAGCACAACGTAAAAAGTTAAAAGTCCCAAGATCGGTTGCAAATGTAAGATTAAAGCTTTTCAACTCAAGTTCCATCCTTTGGGAGATGTTTATTGGCTCCAAATCATCTATCTCAACACATGTCATATTTCTTATCTCATTGAATCTTAGTTTATTTTAGTCAGCTTTTTTTTTTATAAGAAGACATGTAGGGCTGAGATTTAAAGAAACAGAAAATGTGACAGGGGTTAGGATAAATGATTTGTTTACTAAGATGGGTGGTTAGTGAAGTATGTAACGCTCCAAACTCAGTACCAACACCGCGGTCCCACCATTTGGCCACGTCACCATCAATCATAACTTAATTCATAAATGTTCCCAAATCTTATAATAAATCAATCTTAACACCCTTGACCAACATTAAAATAACCCAAAGTAACTTAATACAAAACTTAAAACTTAACATAGGTCAATAAGCTTAGTCAAAGTACTATCTTATAACCAGATAACAGGTTTAGAACTAGAAATCTCGGAACTGTCATCTTGGTCTACCCGAGCCAAAATCCTCTAATGAATCTTACTCATTACCTAAGAAAGAAAAGTATGAAAGAGTGAGCGAACAATGCTCAGTAAGATCATATACAACCCCTCTGGTTACTAAAGAGGAGTTGACCAGAAACAGATCAGAGATGAATCAAGTGTCCAAAATTCATTGTTCAAAATCGATAAGCGGAAGAAGTTTTTCAAATGTCAAACAGAAGATCGGAATTCCAAAGAAAGATAAATACTCAACGATTGACTCGAGTAGCCCACTGCCATCAACCGTCTCATACCAGTTAAAAACAACAAACTACTCACATATATATACTCATGATTCCAAGTGAAAGATAATAATGCAACAAGTAAACTCGAGTAACCAATTGTCATCAACCGTCCCATGACAACACCGGTGATGACAACTCAAATTCCATGATCACATAAACATGCAATTCATAAATCATAGTTCATAGTTCATAGATCAACGTCATATATCATAGTTCATAGATAATTGGTATATCCGGATAACCATACCACTAGCTAGGTGACATTCGAATAATTCGACTGTTCGATAATCATATCCACTAATCAAGTGGTATTCGATAAATTCGACTGTTCAATAATCATGTAACCGGCATAGTGATCATGGTGGAATTTCAAATAATCAAATACTTTTGCAAAATCAGGCATCGCCAAAAATCATATTTTTCATATAAAAGGTATCTCACATGAAATTTAATAATTATATGAGAATAAACGGAGAATCAAATCATGAGTTCGAAAGAAGTGGAAGCGATGGAGTTGAAAGTCAATTACCGACTTAAAGTCGGCATACATTTCAAGAAACATCGATATCAAAGGAGTAATGAAAACCTAACGAACGATACATAAAAGATCAGAGACCTAAAAGAGGTATAATCTTTTACCTCGAAATGCTTAGCGTAGATGATTCCACAGCAAAATCGATCGTCCTAAGCTTGCTTGTCCGATTCTAAAATTACAACGTAACAAGTCACTAACTAATATTATTTTACTAATTAATTTCTTACGTTTATACCAAATCATAATCCTCAACAATTTACTTATCCTAAAAGTACACTTAATACTAACTTAAATTAAAACTTCCAACAAGTACCTTACTATATTAAAATATTAATATATATTTTCTTTATAAAATATAACTTGTTGATACTGTAAAATACTCCTATTAAAATATTATAAAATTTCATTCACCAAAAGTCCAACTCACATACTAACAATGTTGTCTTTCAAAAATTATATATATCATTAATAATCATAGTTATTTTAGATTTTGAAAAAAATAAAATAAAATAACATAGACCAAACACACACAAACACACACAAACACACTAACACATGCATTCAACACACACACTATTCATGCACACACACACACATGCAACACACATACACACCGATATACATTATTAGCATATATATATATATATATATATATATATATATATATATATATATATATATATATATATATATATATATATATATATATATATATCAACATATATATATCAACACACATATATAAAATGAACAACTCAAACGTCCCCTCTCTTTATTTAATTCATTCATTGACTCATTGGTTTATAGTTTACAAACATAATCAAGGGCTTACCCGATTGTGCAGTTTGTTTTTCTTCTATTTCTTCGGCTACCACAATTTCCTTCCTCTTCCTCTTTTTTTTTTTTTTTGTACTATTCTCTTTCCTCCCCTCTCAACCCTATTTATATGAAACCCTAGTAGGTTTTCTAACCCTAAAGTTAAATGGACTCATTTTAATTAAGTAATATTAATATGGAATTATAATTAAATCTAGGGGGAATTTCAAGTGGGTACAATTTTGAAAACATGTTTTCATATAGAACCATCAATTTTTTGGACATTTCATGTAACTACAAATTGCTTGACAAATGACAAAAATGCCATTAATGAAGACAAAGCGATCAGGCATTTTGGAGGACCAAATTAATCAAACTCGATGCCAAGTGCGGCATCGGGTTGCATTAACTTGATTTTGGAGGACCAAAATTATTCGAGAAACTCGATGCCAAGCGGCATCGGGTTGCATTTAACTTGATTTTGGAAGACCAAAATTATTCCAAACTCGATGCCAAGCAGCGGCATCGGGTTGCATTCACGAGATTATGGAGCACAAAAATGGAGTCAGCCTAAACTCGATGCCAAGCAGCGGCATCGGGTTGCTTACAGGATTATGTAGCTCAAAACCGATCAGAACTCGATGCCAACCCGGCATCGGGTTGCATTCACGAGGATTATGGAGCACCAAAACGGTCAGAAACTCGATGCCAACCAGCGGCATCGGGTTGCATTCACGAGATTATGGAGCACCACCGTAAACTCGATGTGCAACTTCGCATCAAATCGGGTTGCATTACAGATTATGTAGCTCAAAAATCGAAACTCGATGCCAACCAGCGGCATCGGGTTGCATTTACATGATTATGGAGCACAAAAGTCGAACTTCGATGCCAAGCAACGGCATCGGGTTGCATTTGAGATTATGTAGCTCAAAAACGGTCGAAACTCGATGCCAACCATCGGCATCGGGTTGCATTTCACGGATTATGCACCAAAATCGGTCCAGAAACTTCGATGCCAAGCAGCGGCATTAGGTTGCATTTACGAGGATTATGTAGCTCAAAACAGCCCAAACTCGATGCCAACCAGCGGCATCGGGTTGCATTACGAGGATTATGGAGCACCAAAAACGCCCAGAAACTCGATGCCAACCAGCGGCATCGGGTTGCATTTCACGAGATTATGGAGCACCAAAACCGATCCGAAACTCGATGCCAAGCGCGGCATCGGGTTGCATTTTACGAGGATTATGTAGCTCAAAAATCGGTCCAAACTCGATGCCAACCACCGGCATCGGGTTGCATTCACGGATTATGGAGCACCAAAACCAGCGAAACTTCGATGCCAAGCAATCGGCATCGGGTTGCATTTTACAGGATTATGTAGCTCAAAAACCGGAAACTCGATGCCAACCAGCGGCATCGAGGTTGCATTCACGAGGATTATGGAGCACCAAAATCGATCCGAAACTCGATGCAAGCAGCGGCATCGGGTTGCATTTGACAGATTATGTAGCTCAAAAACCAGCCGAAACTCGATGCCAACCAGCGGCATCGGGTTGCATTTCACAGGATTATGGAGCACCAAAACCGGCCGAAACTTCGATGCCAACCAGCGGCATCGGGTTGCATTTCACGGATTATGGAGCACCAAAATCGGTCGAAACTCGATGCCAAGCAACGGCATCGGGTTGCATTTTGAGGATTATGTAGCTCAAAAAGCCGGTCGAAACTTCGATGCCAAGCAATCGGCATCAGGTTGCATTAACGAGGATTATGCGAGCACCAAAATCGATCCGAAACTCGATGCCAACCACTGGCATCAGGTTGCATTTCACAGGATTTTACAGGACCAAAATTAATTCAACATTTTTCGATTACAAAACAAAATACAGTAACACAAACATGAATAAACATAAAAATTTAATTATCACATTTTCAAACAAATTGGTCATTGTTTTTATTGTCCCCTTCCAAAATAAATGTTTCGACCATCTTTAACCTATATTTATCAAAGCATCAATACTACTAGGAATCATTTGTCCTCTTAGCAAACATTCAATTAAACAACATACAAAAACACCACAATCTTCGGTTGTTAGGATTTTGTTGTGGTGATTTTGCAAATCTTCCAACGGTGCTTTTGAACTTAGGGTTGTTGAAATCCTTGTATTGATCAGAAAGAAATGTGCAAGTTTTTTCATTACGCTTTCAACATAATTTACCTACGAGAAAATAACCAATAAAACTTAATATAAAGACATTACTTAAAAGACAATACTAATAAAACAAAATACTAATAAAACTTACAAGAATTCTAGCCCTCTTCAAATGCCAATCATTCTTGATCGATGAGTGTATGAATGAGTTGTATATTGTCCATCTCATGTCACCTTTGAAAATACAAGAAGAGTCCAATGGTCGGAGATTCCCGACTTTATATTACCTTGCCCCGTTGTGTTTATAGGAAAAATAAGAATCTCATACTCCATTGCTTCTTTAAGTCTATTATCAATTTCTTGAACCAAAGATGTCACAAACCAATCATTATTCTTAATATTTAAGATACACCTAACAACAAAAATTAAGAAAATAAGAAGCCATATATTTTAATTTTTAAGCACATAATCGACAATTTCTTACCCAATGCAAGGATCAAAAACGATTGTCATGATTCGATATAACCAAATTCATTGGAGATGATTTGTTCACTCATTATAGACCATGCTTCTATGTGCCTTTGTACCAAAGAAAAATATTAATTTGATATTATACACAAGTAAAAAATGATTAACAAGAATGGTAAACAAGTAATGTACGCATTTTATCTTCCAACTTAACCAAGATTTGTGCAATGTCTTTCATCAAAATCACCTGTTTGATCTCTCCACCCAAGAAATAATTTTGCTCGCATAAGACAAATTTTATCAAAAAAAAAAACAATTGAAAAATAATCTTAAAAGTAATATAAAATACCATTTTGTGAGTTACATTTACTTACTCCATTTTTTTTTCCTCGATGTAGAATAGATTCTCTAAGCAGCTCTTTTGCTTCCTCCGAAAGAATCTCTAAAGTCGATTCACTGCTTCAATTTGTACCACTTTTTTTATTTTTTTCTTTCTTACAAATATTTTGTCACATGAGGATCCAACACGCTTTTTCTACGATCAACACGAGAATGTACTCTTTAGCAAGTGTGGAGCCTACTTCATTAAATAATCGATCTTTCATGACAAGACGAAGCATCGACAAAATCATCCATGCTATTGATATCTTTCAAAACAATAGCCTTGTTCAAATCCCTCTTCAATGTACTTTTGTTCAACTCAACAACCTTTTGTTCATTGAAATTTCTTGTTCCAACTCCATTACCTTCTTCTTCAACATTGAATTCTCTGCTTGAACTTCAAGAAGCTTCACATTTAGTTCGATGTTGGTGACAACTCGTAAGATAACGCTGAGTAGCTTTTGAGTTTTGCAAAACTTCTTCCCTCGCTTCTTTCAATTCAATGATATGATCTTTTTCAAGAATAATCTCTTTGAGGCCATCAATTGTCGACAAAAAACATTCATCTCAATATCATTTGATTGCATTATATGGTCCTTATCGACAAAGTCTTTTCAAAGCCATCAACCGTAATGTCATTCATCTCGACTTCAACTTATTAATTTCGCTTTCCATCGCACAAAGTCTTCGAGGCCATCAACCGAGAGAGAATCTCATCTCTCTCGACTTCAACTTATTAATTTCATTTTCTTTATCTTTCCTAAGATTGCTTTCTATTGTTGCCGCATCGTAAACCTACAAAAATCATGAAAAATCAATTTCTCAAGTGACTTGATTTTTGAGGACCAACTTTAATTCAGAAAGTCTCGATGCCAAGTTCTCAGCATCGATGATGCATTTGACAAAGAATATGCAGACAACTTTAATCCAGAGAGATGCCAAGCACTCGCATCGTGATGCATTTGATAGCAATATGCAAAGTAGCAAATTTAATGTAAAGTCTCGATGCCAAGCCCTCGCATCGATGAATTTGACAAAGAATATGCGTGAGCAATTTAATTCAGAGTTCTCGATAAGCCTGGCATCGATGCATTTGACAAAGAATATGC
>JABEVN020000847.1:0-27767 GCA_013146195.2 Codonopsis lanceolata | reverse complement strand
GGAAAAAGAAGAGCTTTCCATCTCCCTCTAATGCTCTCTTCTTGAAACTTAGTCCCTCCTTTAATCAAATCAGTCTTTTCCTCTTCTCTCTCTCTCTCTCTCTCTCTCGAATCGACTTGCTTCGAAAGGGTGAAGGATTTATTAGGCACCTCCGTCTCTTTCTTCATTCACTTTTCACAGATTTTACTTGAGATTGATCTTGTCTCCGCTTATCTTTCTTCCTTAAGTTGACTCACCATACTTTATATTTCATTTCCAAATGAAAGAAGGAATTCTTGACTTTAATCTACTAATAAGTCTCTCACTCGAATTTTCTATCTCTCCGAATCCTTCTTCGTCTAAGTTCTCCCCTTCTTCATTCGTCAATCGAGAAAGCTGCTCTTTTCATAGAAATGGTTCTAAAATATACTAGAAAGTGAATGACCATTGCAATTCTTCCATGACTAAGGAGGCACGGGATGGGAGCTATCGAAATGGTTCATCGCTATTAATGCATAAGAATGGTTTTGACACATTTCGATGCTTGCATGGAAAGCATCACAAGTTCCAACGCCAGTATCGTAAGTTCCGACGTCGACATCGTAAGTTCTGAAGCCCATCTTTTCCATTGCGATGCCCAGTTTTTCTTTGGGTGGGACTTATTGCGATGCCCATCTTTTTCATTGCGATGCCATCTTTTCTATTGCGATGCCCTGCTTTTCTTAGGGCGGGGCTTTGTGTGCACGTCTTCATTAAGAGTGTGTTTGTCATTTTCCCCTAAAAGTGTAGTTTAGTGGTTGAAAAAAATATAGTAGACTTTTGCGGTTAACATTTTACCAAAAGGTATCGGCCCGGTTATCACCCAATAAAATAATATTGTGTCTCGATAATTTTGTTGGAGTCTTTTGAAAGAGATGTATTAAAGTCTTTTGAATTATTTAGTCCATATGAAAATAATAGTATGAATGAAAGATTTTTTTGTATTTGTTTCTTTAATTTAATAATCTTATATGAATTATGTTGTAGCAAATGTTGCTTCCCAATAGTATAATATTAAAGACTCTAATCAAAAGGTGTTGCATCCTACTTCAGTCCATCATTTATCAAATATCACGAATGGTAAAATTTATTATATTATTTTTAAAGTAAATTTTATAAAAAAATTATTTATTTATATTTAAAGTATACATATTTTTTTTTCAGTTGCTACACATGTACACAATACATGGAAGAACAATTTCTATACCTACTCACCTTTCACAAGTTCAAGTATCTCGCTCATTGTTGATTCAACAAATCATGGATAATGCTCAAATCCTATTGTCATTTCGATCAAGAAAAAACGTTTAAATATACATCTTTCACTTACTCAATGTAAAATTTTGTTATAAATTTTGGAATACTTCGTTTTATAACATTATCCTTGAATATGTACAACTATTACAACTATCACTATCACATAAAAAAATTAAAAGCACTTGGGATCAGTAACTCTAAACAAAATGACATACAGTTGGCTAGACTAAAAACATGTTTATTCAAAAGAAGTCATACATTAGACAACCCTAATGTTTATATATAGACATTGCGTAAGACACCATGAGCGGAAACTGTCTTATCAGGAATTTGAATGAAATTCTATGATTAGATGATGTCAGTGACATTTTTGGAATCAAAACAGTACCACTCTAATGATCCTTCAAAAGAACTCGACATGTTTTTTGTTAACATTTGTACCATTTATGGACGCAATGCAAAGTTTTGAGACGTACAAAAAAATGAGACTACAAGCTCTTGTCAATGACGAATGCAATCTCGTGTTGAAGGCATTTTCTGAGTGGACTTTAAGTATCGGTGACAGTACATGTGGTGGTGAAAATGATGGTGTTGCAACAATGGAAGTTCCAAATGGTCTTTTGGTTAATGCATCAGATAAATTGATCCAGTAAATTGTTGAAGTATATATCTGTCATTTTTTGAGTCTTTTATGACGTGTCATATTTGTAAGGAAGGGATATACTTGCCCCGACTCTGGATGTTGTTGACACCATAAATGAGTACATGGTATCTAATAATCACTTAGAAGAAGGAACTTATTTGAGTTCAAATTATATGTGTAGGATAGAGAACAACACAAGTTTGTTTGAAAACAATCATTCTATAGAGTTTTTGAATAATATAAAGTATTCAAGATTGTCTAACCATAAATTAACACTTAAGGTTGATGTTTCGGTGATGTTGTTGTGAAAATTGACCCTGTTACAGGATTATGTAATGGAACAAGATTAATCATTACCATGCTTGAGAATTACGATGTTGAAGCAAATTTTTTGAATGGAAGCAATATTGGAGACAAAATGTTTATACCAAAAATGTGAGGTTGTATTTCAAGTTTTCAGAAAAGATAATTTCCATTGGTAGTATCGTATGACATGACAATTAACAAAAATCAATGTCAATCACTTTTTCATGTATGACTATTCTTGAAGAAGCCAGTATTCAGTCGTGGTCAATTGAATGTCGCAGGTTTTAGGGTAACAAATCGTTCTTGCTTGAAGATATTAATTTTGATGAAGATGGAAAGCCAACAAATAAAACAACAAATGTTGTGTATAAAGAAAATTTTCAAAATCTAATAATATTACGAATAAAATGATGTATTTATATTTAAGTAGTTGCCTCATGCATTATTTTTCTTAATTTATTCTTTTGATTTTGATTTACTTATTCGTTTTTGCTTTAATACTATTTAATTAAAACTAGTTCATTATAACGTGGAGGTACATCTCATTTATTCAGATTTGATGAAGTTAATTGTAGAAAATAAATGGTAAATTTTGTGCGTGATACAAGACTACTTATAATTTTTGCAAAATATAGTTTATGGACCGATTTAGCACAATTGGCTTTGAATCCCACTGTTTGAGAAATTCATAGGAATACTTATAAATGCATCTTAATAATTATGTTTTTAGATTTATGACATAAATTTCAATAGATGCCAATATTTGGTGTGATCATTTAAAAATACATAATTGTATAGAAATTACATGTCATTAGATTAATAATACATGGACATTGCAAAAAAGATTAATTGCATATAGGCAATGTGGTGGTCTCTTGTAAGACGGTCTTACGAATCCTTGTCCGTAAGACGGAGCCCCATTTAGAAATTTACGGGTCAAAATAAATTAATAATACGTTACTAAATATCATAAAAATCAATTTGTTGAGATGGTTCATAGTGCTTCTCTTAAGGTGTTGCAATCAATGCGTTTGGTCTTAGGTTTAGAACCTCTTATGGCTATTTTTGAGTTTTATTTTCAGATATGTGTTATTTTGACATTGTTTACATTTACGATCAATCAGAGTGTTACTTTTAGGCTTGACGTGTGCCACTTTGAGAACAAAAGGCCTTAGGTCTGATTAAGTTTTACGTGTGTCACTTTTGGCAAAAAAAAAATCACTTTTTATCTTTAAATTTTTATTCATAAGTGTCACGTTTAGTATGTCATTTTTAGGTATTAATTGTGTCAATTTTAGGCATTAGGTGTGTCACTTTTGGTAAAACAATTCATTTTTATAATCATATAATTTGTATCAATAAGAATATCACTTTTAGGCTTTGAGTGTGTTACTTTTAGGACTAAAATATGTCACTTTTGAGCTAGTGATTTTAACAGCAATAACCAATTGAACACTATTGAAATATATCTTCTCATTCATAGAAATGTATATAATCCCAAGTGTCAATCGTTAAAAACACAAAACCATAACTTTTTCAAGGTAAAGTATATGTTTCTTACTTAAACTTACAAAATTTACTGAAAATATGTCTAAAATAACTGAGCATTAGGAGTCTTGGAACCAAATTCCTTGGCTTGATGGGAATCAGAAAAATCAGTAGTCTTTTTCTTGCCCTTTTCAATACTTCTCTTAATTCTTTTTCTCCTTCCCTTCGTAACAGAGCGAGCAGGATCTAGGCATGATGTAGATAAACTTGAAACATGCGATGATTCATTTTGGTCCGGTAAATTAATTTTTAAGGAAGCGTGCCACTTTTTAGTATTAAATGTGTCACTTTTTAGTATTAAATGTGTCACTTTTTAGTATTAAATGTGTCACTTTTTAGTATTAAGAGTGTTACTTTGTATTTTAATAAAAAATAAAATAAATTTTCATTTATAATGTCACTTTTAATATTAAAATATGTCACTTTTGTGTTTTTAATGTGTCACGTTTGGTTTTAAATGTGTCATTTAGCATTTCGTCAAAGTCCGTTAGGATCTGTCAAGTATCCCAAAGCAATTGATGCTAACGGATGGCTAACGGAGCTAACAAATGATTAAACTGCAAGGTGTGGGAATTTGACGGCAAACATTGAAAGTAGAGGAACACCGGAGCAAATAGAAAAAATAAGCATTAAAACAAAATTTTGAAGTTGGAGCGACTCAAACCCTTGACAGCCCTTAGACTAAACCTTAGATGATAACTATTGACCAACTCGCCTAATAAATTTTTGTGATTATTTATAACAGGTTTAATTATTAACTCGTGAATTTCTAATTAGGGTTCCGTCTTACGGATCTAGGATCCGTAAGACCGTCCTACACAAGTCTTTGCCATAGGCAATTTGATACCACACATAACACTACTAATATTTCTCATAAAATTGTTACAGATTTACAAGTACATGGTTTAGCTAAAAAAAAAATCAATTGGATTTGGCAATGCTTCAAATAATATAGTTAGTCTACCACAACTAATTGAAATTTTTCAAGCATCAATTGGTGGTAAAAATTTATATTAAATGCATATGTCATATTTTTAAAGTTTGTGTGTACAAGATGACTTAAATGTTTTACGTGATCCAAACGACCAATTAGCGAAATAATTTTTGTTTGGTTAGACTAGGGGTGTAAGTGGTTCGGTTTGGTTTGGTTTATGCCAAAACCACAAACCAAACCGTTTCCTAGTGGTTCCAAAAATCTCAAACCGAGCCGAATTGAGTAAGACTTGAACCGAACCGAACCGAACCGAACCACTCGGTTTGGTTTGGTTGGGTTCAGTTTTGTGGTTTATATAAATTATTTTTAATGAAATTAACCAACATTAAAAATAAGAATGAAAATAAGATTTTAATTTGGAATTAACATCAAAATTAGAAAATAACATACTAACAACAAATTATCATAACAAATTCTAAAATAAATTCAAACAATTGAAGAAATAATAGTTTTCCAACAATCAAGATTTTGTTTAGTTTAGTATCCGTATATATATATATATATATATATATATATATATATATATATATTATGAATAAATCAAAGGTTCAAAATAGTTAATAATATAATATATATTATTTTGAAACAGAAACCGAACCATCTTCAACAAAAACCGAACCAAACCAACTGGTTTGGTTTGGTTTGGTTCGGTTCCGTGGTTCGATGGTTCCGATTTACACTCCTAGGTTAGACATCCTGAATGGATATTTTTCCAAACACATCTCTATGGAATTTCTAAATAAGGATTTCTCAAATCACACTCTAAATTAATTAATTTCAGAATAACACTGATACCAATTGAGAGCTCAAGGATTACTAAGCTTACATAAGCTTTGATACCAATTGAAGGGCCAATTCTATACTCAAAGGTTTCTTAATATACAATGGCTTGAAATAAGAATAGCTTTAATACCAATTGAAAATACTTGATAGCACTTGAAGGGTCAATTCTATACTCAAGGGTCAATTCTAAGTTTATATAAGCTTTGTGTGACACCCCGCTCCTTCGTTATCTCGGTTTGCGTGTTATACTTGCACTTCTTCCTTTGTTGACTGTATGTTTGGTTTACGAGAGGGTCTAGATATGTTTGAGAGACCACATTAAGACCGAAACATTATTAAGAGACTCCATATAGTTGTTGACTTGCTAAAGTCATAAGTCGTGACTCGACGATAGTCGAAATGCGACGCGATTGAGGGTTTGCTTGCGTTTTGTGTTCGTGACCTCGGTTTGGGTCCTAGACCTCTATAAGATGGTTTATTAACATGTTTAGATGTATTAGACTTCAAGTTGGAGGTGTTCCTTAAGTCTATCGATGATTTGGAAGTTTTGGAGATAGCGTTCGTCTCTATCGCGTAGTTCGGGATTGAGTCGTAATCGCTCTCCTTTGGGATTCTTATTTCCCTAGTTGTTATTCAACTTTCTAGAAGTATTTAAGCTTCTTCATTAGCCCTTAGACTTGCCTTAAAAGTCTCCCTTCATTGCTCGATTGCGAAGTTCGTTCGCTCCGGTTGCACGTTGTTGCACCCTTCCTGTTCGCTCCGAGTTGTTTCGGGAGTTCTTCTGTGTGTTTCTAACTTGTTTTGAGTTGGTTTAGACCTTGGAATGTTGCCCATGCCCATAAGTTTGGGACCATTTAGGACATGTTTAGACCAAGTTGTTTAGAGGCGCCCGCCTCAAATTTTGAGAGGCGCCCGCCTGAGGCGCCCGCTTTGCAAAATGAAATGTCGCATCAAGTGGGCAGAGCCTGGGGCGCCGCTGAGAGATGCCTCAACATCAGAACACACTTACGGGATTTTTTCCCTTGTTTTGTGTTTGGACGATTTATACCTATCCTACCCTTATTAAACCCCCTCTAAACCCTTCCTAACCTCCCATACTTAACCCAAATCATGTCCTAACATTAGTAGGAAATTAATTAAGGTTAGATTAGTGTTTGATTACCCCTAATCCCTACTAATTGTACTTGGGAAATGTCTATTGTGCCCTCTTTTGAGAAATCGAGAAATCCTCTTCATTTCTCATCCTCCAAAATACGTATTAGAGAGAGAGAGTCTCCATGGGAGATTTCAAGCCCTAGCTTCTTCTCTCTTCGATCCAAGACGATCCATCCACCCGATTGCCTTCAAACTTCGGAATCTTGAAGCCCTCGACGTGTAGAACAAGTTCACCGATCGGATTTGTGTTCTCTTGAGTTTTCACTCAAGCTAGGTAAGTTACTCTCTTTTGATTTTGGTTCATTGGCCCTAAGGAAAACAACTTATATGCTATTTGTGGGCAATGAACACTTGATATGCTTTGTATGCCCAATTTTTGGGGATTTTTGGAAGTATAAACTTGTAGGAGCATTTGTAGAGTGGCTTCTATGATTGTTGAGGTATATAATTACTCTTCATCTTGTGTTTCTAGGCTTATGAGCATGCTAGAAATCATGTCCATATGTTATTTGGGTTCATTGGGGGAAATATGCCTATTTTGTGTATTTTTGGGGATATGAACTTGTCAATGCCATGTGTAGGATGATTTATGTTGGGTTTGTTGTGAATTTAGGGCTTGGGAATTAAGCCCGAATTATTTTGGAAATTGTTATAAATTGAAGTGAGTGTCATTGTTGAGATTGATGAAATGTGTAAGAAATGAAACTTAGTATTTAGACTCAACGGAGTCGAAATAAGTTCAATAAAGTGTTAATGAACTCGGGTTGAAGTCCTACGACATTTGGGTTTTGATTGATTATGATTATGTTGAGTTCTTGGATTTTGAGGCTTGGGAAACAAGCCCGGATTATTTTTGGGAGAATTATTATGAACGTGAATGATGTGTTAGTTTTGGGATTTATGAAATGTGTATTTTATGAAATGTGATATTTAGACTCAATGGAGTCATTTTAGGTTCAATAAGACGTTAGTGAGCCTTATGTTGAAATCCTACGATGTTCGGGTTTGGTTGGTTTTGATTGTGAGTACCCGAGCATCCCGAATTGTGTCCCATTTGTGACACCCATGATATAGAGGCTTATTGGGGATTTATTTAGAGCGTGCTCGTAGAGCACGGAGCATTAGAGACCAATCAAGGATCTCGTGTATCCTTAAGAAATGATTATTGAATGAGATTTCTTTTAGGAAATTCAGATGAACGTACATGGAAAACTTGCGGGTCTTGGACTACGGTGTAGTCTTGTCATTCATGAGAATGGTTTTGAGTATGTCGATTATGTTCGACGGTTAGGACTATGGTTGAGTCCGGTATGCCTTTATGTATAAGCTTAAATGCTAAGCCTTGTTTGTGGTCGTTCTTAGACTAAATAATAGTCTTTGATTTAATCTTGAGTAGAGGACTATAGTAGACCTCACGTTGTGATTTATTGAGCTATAAGCTATTCTTGAATTGGTGATGACTTGAGGATTATGAATACCTCAATATGTGGTTTTGAACTAAACTTACAAGTTAGTTGAACATGTTAAGTGTGTACATCTATGTGCATTATTTATTGGGTTTTGTAGAGCATTATGACCTACTTGGTTTGATGAGCCCTTTTATGACGGACTTGGTCCTTATTGGTTTATCCAAGTAAATATCTACTTGAGCATCTTGATTTGAGTCCAGCTGGCGTCTTGGTCGTTTTGTCGGCAATGGGACGATTCATAGCCTTTGGAAACATTCGCTATGAATCGCCGCATTGGTACCCTTTCTCCTCACTATTTGGCCGATAGTGGGATGTGGTCTCGTATTAGCGCCCCCTAGCCTGATATTGAGCTCCCATTTCTCATCCCAGGGTTGGATGAAGGTAACGAGGTACTCATTAAGAAAACTGATGAGTTGTGATCATTTGAGGATTGAATCCCAGATTATGATCATTTGAGGGTTGGACCCGTGGTTTGAATATTGAAGGGCTAGGCCCAGATCTTGGTTTTACGTGCTTATGTATAAGCACTTATATGAAAGATAACGTGCTATGTGGTTTATGAAGTTTATGTTACATGATGACTTTATACAAGTTTATTGTTGGTATACGATTAAGATGCCATGATTTTATACATGCTTGTGCATTATGCCATGCCACGCCATGCTATGCCATACATTGCATTTAGTAACTTATCTTGGGTCATTATGACTCATTTCGTCGTGTTTGTTTTCCTTAGTTTTTGCAAGAAGCTCGTTAGTACGCGCGTTGAAGCTTCGGGCGCTTGATCGATAACAGGTGGTCTTCCGGGCGATAGCTTGGGGTTATTAGTATTATTGTTTTTGTTATCTTGTGAGATACGGATGTGAAGTTATGTAAACTTTACTTGGGTAGTTATGTTAGCATTTTATTGTCGTTTATTTTGGGAGCCGACTTGTTGGGTCGAGCTGTTGTATTTATTTAGAAGTTATTATGTCATCTTCCCAAGCAAGGTTTTAGCTCCCTTGTTCTAGTATTATGTTATTGCTATTTCTGTCCCCGACAACTTTAGTCGAGAGACATTGGTTTAGTGGTTAGTATTTTATATCTTATTCGTTTAGTTGATTTGTTCCTCCGGCATGTTATAGCCGTAGAGTTGTTGATTATCAGGTTGGGTTCTTGTTGCTTCGCCGCCTTAGTTGCCGATGGGTTGTTGTCGTGCGCGCAATGTTGTTGCGCCACGCGAGTCGTAGATTTGTCGAGAGATAGTCGTCTCTCAGCCTTGTATTCCTTAGTTGTAATTATAGGCTTTGGTCCCACTTATGATTTGCTTCCGCAGATTTTAGTTTTTAGTTGTTCCGTATTGCCGTTATGGCTTTACCTTCCTATTCGAGCTTGATGGCTCATCTTTTGGACTCGTACCATTATGCTTAGCAGGTGCTTGTCCGTATTTAGCTTGTCTTGGTGGCACGACCTTGGGATTTCGCATTGGAGTCCGGGTCGGGCAGTCACAGTTGGTATCAGAGCTATAGGTTAGCTATTTCGACAGGATAGGTTCCTTGGCCTTGTTTGGGTTGGGTTTATTGTTGAGTTATTAACGTTGTAACGCCCCATAACCTTGCATGTGCATTCTATGCTTGTATTTATGCTTTCTTGGTTGATTGCGATCATGTTTACTTAGTTATAAAACGTCTTAGAATCATTCATAAATCATTTTAGAAGTTCATAACATGTTTAGAATCACATAAACTTGTTTGTAGAATCGCCGGTTTAATCGCGTTGAAATTGGTCTTAGCGATTCCCCTCGTTGCTCGTATTTGCCTCTATTTCGACGTACGAAGTGTTCGTTGAGTTTTTGGCTTTCTATTCAAGTCTTAATCATGTTGAAATAAACCTTTTTCATGCCCAAGATATCCTAGTTTGATTGATGTTTGATTTGAGTTTAAACCGTTGTTCATTCGTCGCGTGGTTCGCGCCTTGTCCTAGCTTGTTCCGGGAGTTGTTCGGGTGTGTTTCCGACTCATTTTGAGTAGGGTTAGACCTTAGAATGGTTGCCCAAAAGTTTGGGACCATTTAGATCAAGTTTGAATCAAGTTTTAGACATTCTGGAGCCGAGGCGGCCGCATGGGAGCTGGTGAGGCGCCCGCCTCAACTGCAGAGAGCAAGTTCAAAATGGACTGAACTTGGGAGAGGAACCAGGATCTGAGGCGGCCGCATGGAGGAAGGTGAGGCGCCCGCCTCACCTGCAGATCAGCTACGGGATTTTTCTTCCCCTGTTTTGAGTTAGGTCGTGAAATGCCTATCCTACCCCCATTAAACCCCCTCTAAACCCTTCCTAACTACCCATACTTAGACCTAATCAAGTCCTAACACTAATTAGAAGTCAATTTAGTTTGATTAAGTGTTTGATTACTCCCTAACACTCACTAATTGCACTTGAGAAATCCCCTTTGTGCCCTTCTCTTGAATTGAGGTATAAATACACATCCTTAGCCAAATCTTCAGTAAACTCTTCATTTGTTCTTCCTATTTCTTCAAGTTAGAGAGAGAGAGAGTTGGGAGCTTAAGTTTTGAGCCCTAGCTCCACCTTCTTCCTCCGATCCCCAAGGATTCCACCGTTAGATCGCCGCCAAACTTCGGATTCTCGACGAGGACAACGAAAGGAACGACTTCACCGTTTAGATTTGGATTCTCTTGAGTTTTCACTCAAGCTAGGTAAGTTACTCTTCTTCATTTTAGTACCCATTGACCCTAAGGAAACAAAGTTTATGATGTGTGAGGTCAATGGGGACACATAGTTGCTTCCTACGAATTTTGAATGTATAATTTTGCTAGGAGCATGTCTAGGTTGATTCTTGCCTTTAGATGTTGAAATTACTCTTTCACTATGATTAATTGAGGTCTTGAACATGTTAGAAGTAATGTAATATGTTTGTTGATGAAAGTGAAATCTATTTGTGAATGCCCTAAATTATGCCTATTTGGTATGTGTGACATTGGTTAAGTGTTGTATCCTTAATATTGGACTATATGTTGACCATGAATTGTATTAGAAGGTTTTAAGTGAATTTATACCCTTGTGAACTTAGAATTGACCTAGGTCAAGTTACGAAGCACATAGCTT
Organism: Codonopsis lanceolata; assembly: GCA_013146195.2. Lineage (NCBI taxonomy): Eukaryota > Viridiplantae > Streptophyta > Magnoliopsida > Asterales > Campanulaceae > Codonopsis > Codonopsis lanceolata. Next base: position 16,494 of record JABEVN020000847.1, on the reverse strand, counting down.
CAATTTCCCCAAAATTGGGAATTTAGTGAAAAGACTCAACGGAGTCGACTCTAGGGAAGAATTGAACATGTTAAATCCTAATTTCAATCCCTACGATGTTTGAACCCCGTTTGAGTTGGTTTACTCAAGTATGAGGTTGGTTTTATTGGTTATGACAAGTTGTTATGAAAGATTGGTTTGAGCAATTAATTGCCTTGATGTGTTTTCTGGTATAGATTAACACCTTACTTTGTCGGACGAGTCCGCTCATGTCGGATTCGGTCCTTAATTGGTTTAAAGTCAAGTAAATATCTACTTGTGCATTGCATTGAGTCCAGCTGGCATAATTGGTTTGTTTATCAAAGTCCGGGTGAGACGATGCACGCCTTCACGAATTATGGGATTCGTGCTCGCTATGGATCGCCGCACTGACTTCACACACCCTCCACCGTGGCCGCAGGGGGAAGTAGCCCCTTTGCCGACGCTTAAGTGCCGCATTGGCTTGCTATTGAAATCGAGTAGGTTCTCGGTATGAGTCGATGAATTCACATAACATCGATGGCACGAACTAGTAATGTAATTGTGTTGCAGGAGCTACGAAGCGGCCGTGACTATCATATCCTACTTGTATGATTTACTTTACGCACTTATGTGAATAAGGTGCTAAGTGTTAAATGATGATAACATGCCATATTAGTGATAAATGTCATGCTATAATATGAACATGCATATTTTGGTAACTTACTAAGTCTTTCGACTTACTCTATTTGTTTGCTTTGTTTTCCTTAGATCAAAGCCGAGGTGACGTTCCACGCTAGATTCACGCATTCGCTTGGACGCTAGAGCAAGGTTGCTCTTTTGGACATTAATTGGTTAATCTTGTATTTTGGAAAGGACGATGGGAAGCAAGTCATGTAGACTTAGCTTGGGTTTTTGTGTTGTAGTAACTTATTATTAATACTTGTAATCTTTTGGTATGCCGACTATAAGTCGAGCTTGTTTATATGTGTGTATGGTTCATCATAGTTTCTTCCGCTAAAGCGCGTTTAAAGTATTATTATTGTTATTGTCTCCGGCATGTTGTGGCCGTTGAGGTTTATTAAGCATGTGTTAATTGTAGGAGTAGTTGTTGTTCCTACCGTAACGCCGCCGATGACTTGTTTAAATCAAAGTTGTTTTTCCCGCCAAGTGTAGCCGAAGTTGTTAATTGTCCGAAATGTTGCGCCACGTGAATTTTAAAACCCTACTTATGCATGCTTATGTGTTTAACTTGATTATTTGGACGGCGCGATCCGGGATCTCGCATTGGGGTTCGGGTCGGGTCGTCAGCTTGGTATCGAGCTATGTTAGTTAGCCGCCGGCCAGATAGGTTCCATGGCCTAGGTGGGTTGGTTATTTGTGTGATGATTCTAACGCCGAGTGAATTCTTGTAGGAGTTCGATGGATAATCCTAGGAACGGAAATGGCCGCGGTAGAGGTAGGCCCGAGAACCCGAACCTCAAGTTGAGGTACCGCCGCAGTAATCCTGGGTCCGGATATAGCGTAATTACACCGTGTTGATGGCTTTTCGGCGGGGCAGCCGTGGAGGTCAAGCCGGGGAGTACCACCACCACCTCGACAGAGGATGCTATACCACCACCGAGACCGAGGACTGACAACACTCTATTGGAGAGATTCCTTAAGTTGAAGCCTAGTGCATTTCGGGAGCCAAACCCTAAGGAGGCCGAGTTGTGGATGGAAGAGATGATCAAAATCTTATCTATGTTGGAGTGTACCGATGAGGAGAAAGGTCGACTAGCGACATTTAAGTTTAAGGGAGCCGCCGAGCATTGGTGGACCGTGTTGAAGGAAAGTTGGGAGATGCAACAAGTCCCTATTACTTGGGCTAATTTTCGAGGGAATTTAAGAATGAGTACGCATCGATGTGGTTCGCAACCAAAGGGAGAAAGAATTCTATAATCTTGAGCAAGGTACCTATGATCGGGCGGAGTATTCTCGCGAAGTTCACCGAAGTTGAGCCGTTATTGCACGCATGATTCCTACTGAGGCTCTGAGAACACATAAGTTTGTTAAAGGGTTGAGGACCGAATTTAGGAAGCGTATTCTAGCACTTAAGCTCACCGACTATCTGACCGCAGCTGATAGAGCTTATGAGGTTGAGCAAGATATCGAGGAGCACCGAGTCAAGGGTAATTCGGTAACGCGCGATGCACTACTCGTAACACTAATCGTGGGAATAATTCAGTGGCGTAAGAGGATACCAAGGGAACCGTGATAGGAGAGGTGGAGGCCAAGGTAGGCCACGCATGTGAAGCAGTGGCAACAACACTTCTTCTACTCAAGCAAGGGTCTCGTGAATGAGACTATGATTTGTTCTCTCGCCGTAAGCCGGCACACAAACCGATAGGTGTTGGGGAAAGACCTAAGTGTTTCATTTGTGGAGACGGACTCATGTGAGGAAAGATTGTCCCAAATATAAGGCCAATCACCGAGGCGCGGCAAGCCTGGGCTGGGCTAAGAGAGATATGGATGGTAAACCAAGGTTCGTGGTCGTGTGTTTGCGCTTGATCAGCGAGGTTCGGGGTCTACGGCAAAGGATAGGAGGTACTCTTTCTATATTTGATCATAAGGCTCGAATTCTCATAGATCCGTGGTCTTCGTGATTCTTATGTTGCTTCTCGCACTTTGTTGAGAATCTTGCGTGTTGCCTCAATCTTTGCCATACTTGCTTGAAGTGTCTACCCCGCCGGGGAATATATGCTGCCTCAAGTGTTTAGATCTTGTGATGTTTTGGTGGGTGACCACACTTTGCATGCGGACTTGGTAGTTCTCCCTATACGTGATTTTGATGTGATTCTTGGCATGGACCGGTTATGTGCTTATCATGCTATAGTTGACCGCCATAGGAAGAGGGTTACTTTTTATATGCCGGTGTGCCTCGAATTTACTTTTGTGGGTGATCAAGCCGCCGAGTGACTTGCATTTCATTTCTCGCGCTAAGGGCTAGAAAATTGTTGTCTCAAGGGTGTACCGGTATCTTGCCTCGTTGTTGATAAGAAGAGGTCTTCGCCGAAGCTTAGAGGAGGTCCCGTAGTATGTGAGTTTCCCCGATGTGTTTTCTACCGATCATGCTATGCCGCCCGATAGAGAACTAGAGTTTTGTATTGAGCTTATTCCGGGACTTCACCGATTTCTAAGGCACCGTCAGATAGATGGCACCCAAGGAGCTTAGAGAGTTGAAAACTCGCTGGTGAACTCCTTGAGATTGGTTTTATTAAACCGAGTGTGTCGCCTGGGGCGCACCTGCCTTATTTGTGAAGAAGAAGGATGGGAGTTTGCGGTTATGCATAGATTATCGAGAATTGAATAAGGTGACCGTTAAGAACAAATACCCACTACCCCACATTGATGATCTTTTGACCAATTGCAAGGGTCTATCGTTTATTCTAAGCTTGATTTGCGATGGGGTTACTATCAATTGAAGGTTAGAGAGGAAGACATTCAAGACGCTTTTCGCACTAGATATGGGCACTTTGAATTTGTGGTGATGCCGCTTGTTGACGAATGCGCCAATGTGTTTATGGACTTGATGAACCGTGTCTTCCATAGTTATCTTGATTGTTTTGTGGTAGTCTTCATTGATGACATCTTAGTGTATTCGAAATCTCTGAGGAGCATGAGAAACACTTGAGGATTGTCTTGTCTATTCTTCGAGAAACAAATTTTATGCGAAGTTTAGTAAATGTGCCTTTTGGCTTGAGGAAGTGTCCTTCTTGGGGCATATCATTTCTAGCGCCGAGTAGCCGTTGATCCTTCTAAGGTTGAAGCGGTGACGAATTGGAAGAGACCTAGTTCGTTACCGAGGTTCGAGTTTCTGGGTCTAGCGGGTTATTACCGGAGATTTATTGAGGGATTTTCTGATGTGACTCCTATGACGAAATTGACACGTAAGAACGCACCGCTTGTTTGGAGCGAGAAATGTGAAGCTAGTTTTCAAGAGCTTAAGAAGCGGTTGACGTCGGCACCTATTTTGGCTTTGCCTAGTGGAGGAGATAATTTTGTGATTTATAGCGATGCTTCTAAGGAAGGTTTGGGTTGTGTGTTGATGCAGAATGGTAGGGTTATCGCCTATGCGCCGAGGAAGTTGTCTATTCATGAGCGTAATTACCCGACACACGATATGGAGTTGGCTGCGATTATTTTCGCTGCATAAATGGAAACACTATTTGTATGGTGCTAAATTTGAGATCTTCACCGACCACAAAAGTTTGAAGTACTTGTTTTCCCAAAAGGAGTTGAACATGAGGCAAAGAAGATGGATGGAGAAACTAAAAGACCACGATTGCACTATCTTGTATCATCCGGGGAAGGCGAATGTAGTAGCGGACGCCTTGAGTAGGAAGGTTCATATGTCGTGTATGATGGTTAAGGAGTGGAAGATGTTGAGGACTTGCGTGATTGGAGTCCTAGTGTTTTTGATAGAGGAGTGATCTTCGCGAATGTTCGTGCTACACCGCTTTGTTTGGGAAGATTAAAGAAGCGCAAAGGGATGATCCGGAGTTGAAGAAAATCATTGATGGGTTGGCTGAGAATGTATCGCCTGATTTTGCGATTAATAGTGAGGGTACTTTGACATTTCGAGGTCGAATTTGTGTTCCTTCTAATGATGACTTGAAGAGGTTGGTTCTTGATGAGGCTCATAAATCGAGGTATACCATTCACCCGGGAGCACGAAAATGTACTTAGATCCGAAAAGACAGCTTTGGTGGAAGGGTATGAAGAGAGAAATTATGAGTATGTGTCAAGGTGTTTGACTTGTGCCGCCAGGTTAAGGCCGAGCATCGAGGCCCTCAAGGGACTTCTACAACCACTTGAGATTCCCCGAGTGGAAATGGGAGTTCATTACTATGGATTTTGTGACAGGTTACCGCGCACACCGAGAGGTTTTAATGCGCTTTGGGTTATAGTCGACAGATTGACTAAGTCCGCACACTTTATTCCGATCTATCACTTATTCGTTGACTCGCTTGGCGCCTTTGTATATCCGTGAGATCGTGAGACTTCATGGCGCACTGTGAGTATTGTGTCCGATAGAGATCCGAGGTTCACATCTAGATTTTGGCAGCAACGTTGCAGAGGCTTTGGGGACCAAATTAGACTTCAAGATGCTTTTCATCCGCAAACGGATGGTCAATCCGAGCGATTGATTCAGATTTTGGAGGACATGCTTCGAGCTTGTGCCGTGGATTTCAAGGAAAGCCGATTCTCACTTACCTTTAGCCGAAGTTTATGCGATAATAACAGCCTACCGCCGAGTATTCAGATGGCGCCGTATGAAGCTTTGTATGGACGTAAGTGTAGATCGCCAATTTGTTGGGATGAAGTTGGAGAAGGCGAAACTTTGGGGTTCCGAGTTAGTGCAAATGGTTGAGAGCGTGAAAGTTGATTAGAGATCGCTTGCGCACCGCTCAAAGTCGACAAAAGAGTTATGCAGATAATCGAAGACGAGATCTTGAGTTCCAGGTGGGTGACTACGTGTTCTTGAAGGTGACACCGAGGAGAGGTACGAAGAGATTCGGCAAGAAAGGGAAGCTTACACCGAGGTACATAGGCCCGTTCGAGATTCTTGAGAGAGTTGGGTCCTTGCATCAGTATTGCATTGCCACCTTCACTTTCGGAGACTCATAATGTATTTCATGTTTCCATGTTGCGAAAGTATTTGAAGGATGATACCCATGTACTTGAGTATGAAGAGATCACGTTTGAGCCGGATATGTCTTATGTCGAAAAGCCCGTGAAGATTTTGGATACCAAAGAGCAAGTGCTACGAACCAAGAAGATTCCCTTAGTTAAAGTTCTTTGGAGAAACCACAACATTGAAGAAGCGACTTGGGAGACGGAAGCGGAGATGCGCGAGAAGCATCCACATTTATTCGACGAACTTGGTAAGAATTTAGGGACTAAATTCCTAAAGGAGGGGAGAGTGTAACGCCCCATAACCTTGCACGTGCATTTTATGCTTGTATTTATGCTTTCTTGGTTGATTGCGATCATGTTTACCTAGTTTATAAACGTCTTAGAATCATTCTTAAATCATTCTTGAAGTTCTTAACATGTTTAGAATCACATAAACTTGTTTGTAGAATCGCCGGTTTAATCGCGTTGAAATTGGTCTTAGCGATTCCCCTCGTTGCTCGTATTTGCCTCTATTTCGACGTACGAAGTGTTCGTTGAGTTTTTGGCTTTCTATTCAAGTCTTAATCATGTTGAAATAAACCTTTTTCATGCCCAAGATATCCTAGTTTGATTGATGTTTGATTTGAGTTTAAACCGTTGTTCATTCGTCGCGTGGTTCGCGCCTTGTCCTAGCTTGTTCCGGGAGTTGTTCGGGTGTGTTTCCGACTCATTTTGAGTAGGGTTAGACCTTAGAATGGTTGCCCAAAAGTTTGGGACCATTTAGATCAAGTTTGAATCAAGTTTTAGACATTCTGGAGCCGAGGCGGCCGCATGGGAGCTGGTGAGGCGCCCGCCTCAACTGCAGAGAGCAAGTTCAAAATGGACTGAACTTGGGAGAGGAACCAGGATCTGAGGCGGCCGCATGGAGGAAGGTGAGGCGCCCGCCTCACCTGCATCAGCTACGGGATTTTTCTTCCCTGCTTTTGAGTTAGGTCGTGAAATGCCTATCCTACCCCCATTAAACCCCCTCTAAACCCTTCCTAACTACCCATACTTAGACCTAATCAAGTCCTAACACTAATTAGAAGTCAAATTAGTTTGATTAAGTGTTTGATTACTCCCTAACACTCACTAATTGCACTTGAGAAATCCCTTTTGTGCCCTTCTTTTGAATTGAGGTATAAATACACATCCTTAGCCAAATCTTCAGTAAACTCTTCATTTGTTCTTCCTATTTCTTCAAGTTAGAGAGAGAGAGAGTTGGGAGCTTAAGTTTTGAGCCCTAGCTCCACCTTCTTCCTCCGATCCCCAAGGATTCCACCGTTAGATCGCCGCCAAACTTCGGATTCTCGACGAGGACAACGAAAGGAACGACTTCACCGTTTAGATTTGGATTCTCTTGAGTTTTCACTCAAGCTAGGTAAGTTACTCTTCTTCATTTTAGTACCCATTGACCCTAAGGAAACAAAGTTTATGATGTGTGAGGTCAATGGGGACACATAGTTGCTTCCTACGAATTTTGAATGTATAATTTTGCTAGGAGCATGTCTAGGTTGATTCTTGCCTTTAGATGTTGAAATTACTCTTTCACTATGATTAATTGAGGTCTTGAACATGTTAGAAGTAATGTAATATGTTTGTTGATGAAAGTGAAATTTATTTGGGAATGCCCTAAATTATGCCTATTTGGTATGTGTGACATTGGTTAAGTGTTGTATCCTTAATATTGGACTATATGTTGACCATGAATTGTATTAAAAGGTTTTAAGTGAATTTATACCCTTGTGAACTTAGAATTGACCTAGGTTGGGTTCAAAGCACATAGCTTCAATTTCCCCAAAATTGGGAATTTAGTGAAAAGACTCAACGGAGTCGACTCTAGGGAAGAATTGAACATGTTAAATCCTAATTTCAATCCCTACGATGTTTGAACCCCGTTTGAGTTGGTTTACTCAAGTATGAGGTTGGTTTTATTGGTTATGACAAGTTGTTATGAAAGATTGGTTTGAGCAATTAATTGCCTTGATGTGTTTTCTGGTATAGATTAACACCTTACTTTGTCGGACGAGTCCGCTCATGTCGGATTCGGTCCTTAATTGGTTTAAAGTCAAGTAAATATCTACTTGTGCATTGCATTGAGTCCAGCTGGCATAATTGGTTTGTTTATCAAAGTCCGGTGAGACGATGCACGCCTTCACGAATTATGGGATTCGTGCTCGCTATGGATCGCCGCACTGGACTTCACACACCCTCCACCTGTGGCCGCAGTGGGGAAGTAGCCCCTTTGCCGTATCAGTTAAGTGCCGCATTGGCTTGCTATTGAAATCGAGTAGGTTCTCGGTATGAGTCGATGAATTCACATAACATCGATGGCACGAACTAGTAACAGAATTGTGTTGCAGGAGCTACGAAGCGGCCGTGACTATTATATCCTACTTGTATGATTTACTTTACGCACTTATGTGAATAAGGTGCTAAGTGTTAAATGATGATAACATGCCATATTAGTGATAAATATCATGCTATAATATGAACATGCATATTTTGGTAACTTACTAAGTCTTTCGACTTACTCTATTTGTTTGCTTTGTTTTCCTTAGATCAAAGCCGAGGTGACGTTCCACGCTAGATTCACGCATTCGCTTGGACGTTGTGAGCAAGGTTGCTCTTTTGGACATTAATTGGTTAATCTTGTATTTTGGAAAGGACGATGGGAAGCAAGTCATGTAGACTTAGCTTGGGTTTTTGTGTTGTAGTAACTTATTATTAATACTTGTAATCTTTTGGTATGCCGACTATAAGTCGAGCTTGTTTATATGTGTGTATGGCTCATCATAGTTTCTTCCGCTAAAGCGCGTTTAAAGTATTATTACTGTTATTGTCTCCGGCATGTTGTGGCCGTTGAGGTTTATTAAGCATGTGTTAATTGTAGGAGTAGTTGTTGGGTTCCGGCTGTAACGTCGCCGATGACTTGTTTAAATCAGGTTGTTTTTCCGGCCAAGTGTAGCCGAGTTGTTAATTGTCTGAAATGTTGCGCCACGTGAATTTTAAAACCCTACTTATGCATGCTTATGTGTTTAACTTGATTATTTGGACGGCGCGATCCGGGATCTCGCATTGGGGTTCGGGTCGGGTCGTCACACATAGCATGACGTGGCATGGCATAATGCACAAGCATGTATAAAATCATGGCATCTTTATCATATACCAACAATAAACCTGTATTAAGTCATCGAGTAACATGAACTTCATAAATCACATAGCACATTATCTTTCATATAAGTGCTCATAGTAAGCCACATAAGGGATAAAGAGGGTACCCAAATAGCTCCGTTGTGTTGCTCCTGCAATACACAATGTTACTGGTTCGTGCCACATCGATGCTCTGTGATTACATCGACTTTCACTGAGCGGCTACACCGCAAGGGCAGCCCTTTCTCAGTCTAGCTTAGCATAATCCATTCGCTCTGTTGGTTACGAGATGGGCTAACTTCCCCACTGGGGCCAACAGTGGAGGGTGTGTGAGGTCCCAGGTACGGCGATCCATAGCGAATACGAATCTTACGATTCGTATAGGCGATGTATCGTCCTACCCTGACTTTAAAAACCAATCCAAATAATGCCAGCTGGGCTTTTATGAAATGCACAAGTAGATAATTACTCTCATGCTCAAACAAGAACCAAGACCGATCATAGCGGACATATCAAATCATGTAGGACATAAAGCTCTACACACCAATTTCAACAATGCACATATTTGCACATACTTAACAAATTCAACCAACTTATAAGTTTAGTCAAAGAACCACATAATGAGGTACTCATAATCCTCAAGTCATCACCAAATCGAAAGTAGCATATAAGCTCAAGAAATCACAATGTGAGGTCTACTATAGCCCTCTATTCGGGATTAAACCAAAGACTATTATTTAGTCTAAGAACAACTATAAACCAAGACTTAGCATTTAAGCTTTGCTCAAAGGTACACCGGACTCAACCATAGTCCCAATTGTCATGCGTACTCGACATTATCAAACCAATCTCAAGGGTACCAAAACCAACCCATAGTCATAATCTCGCAAGTGCTTTGATGTGCACGCGGCCAAATTCCCTAAGAGAGAACTCATTCAAATAATCATTCCTTAAAGTAATACGAGATCATAAGTTGGTCTCTAACGCTCCGTGCCCTAATGAGCACGCTCTAATGAAATCCCCAAAAAGCCTCTATATCATGGGTGTCACCATTGGGACACAATACGGGATGCTCGGGTACTCACAATCAAAACCAACCAAACCCGAACATCGTAGGATTTCGACCTAAGGCTCACCAACATCTTATTGAACCTAAAACAACTCCATTGAGTCTTAATACCGCATTTCATTAAATACACATTTCATACAACCCAAAATTAGTACATCATTCGAGTTATATCAAATTTCCCAAAATCATCCGGGTTGATTCCCAAGCCCTAAAACCCAAGAATTCATCATAATCATAATCAAACGAAATCCAATTGTCGTAGGATTCCAACCCGAGTTCATTATCACATTATCGAACCTATTACGACTCCGTTGAGTCTAAATACTAAGTTTCATCATTTACGCGCTTCACCAATTTCAACATTCACACCCACTTTATTTAACAACAATATATATTCAATAATTCGGGCTTACTTCTCAAGCCCTAAATTCACGACAAAACCCAACATAATTCAAAACTCATTCCATAAATCACATTATTTCAATTAAATGTTCATACCCATGATATCATGTGAGTTCATACATCCAAAGCCCCAATCATAGGCATAATTCCACAATAAACCCAAATAGCATATAGACATGATTTCTAGCATGCTCATAAGCCTAGAAACACCAAAAGAAGAGTAATAACATATTCAATAATCATAGAAATCACTCTACAAATGCTCCTAACAAAATCATACTTCCAAAAATCCCCAAATTGGGCATACGAAACATAGCAAGTGTTCATTGCCCACAAATAGCATACGAGTTGTTTTCCTTAGGGCCAATGAACCAAAATCAAAAGGGAGTAACTTACCTAGCTTGAGTGAAAACTCAAGAGAACACAAATCAATCGGTGAAGTTGTTCTACTCGTCGAGGGCTTCAAGATTCAAGTTTGAAGGAAATCGGGTGGGTGGATCGTCTAGGATCGAAGAGAGAAAAGCTAGGGCTTGAATCTCCCATGGAGTCTCTCTCTCTAAAATGTATGGATGAAGAGAAGAAATGAAGAGATTTCTTGATTTTGTGAAGAGATTGGGCTATATATACTTCCCAAGCAATGGGGGCAAAGCAGGGAATTCCTTGGTACAATTAGTGGAGATTAGGATTAATCAATCACTAATCTAACTTAAATTAACTTCCAACTAATGTTAGGACATGATTTGGGTTAAGTATGGTAGGTTAGGAAGGGTTTAGAGGGGTTTAATGAGGGTAGAATAGGTATAATTCGTCCAAACTCAAAAGCAGGGCAAAAATCCGTAACGGACAACACGAGGTTGAGGCGGGCGCCTCACATTATTGAGGCGGGCGCATGGGACTCTGACCCATCTCCAAATTTGCAAATTTGCTCCCAGAAGTTGAGGCGGGCGCCTCACATTATTGAGCGGGCGCATGGGAAGGCGAGGCTGGACAGTCAATCTTGTAAAATCGACCATAAATCGCTCACAACTCCAAATGAGGTGATTTTTGATTTTTATGAAACTAGACTCATTGAATTATATTTTAGGATTTTAAATTACTCCATTTGGACTTATATACATCAAGATATGGTTACAACAAAATCAAGTACAGAAGTTGTTTTTCTGAAAACTGAATTCTGGCACAGCCGTAAGTCAAGACCTAATTGAGGTACTTAGACACCTTGGAAAATTACCAAATTTTACAGAGAGTATCCTAACGTATGAAGGTAAAACATACTAAATTTTTAGAAAATTCTATTCAGTGGATTAGTACCAGAATTTTCCCGAAGTTTGCCAAAACATGGCTGAAGAAATCGCTAAGGGCAAAACAAAGCAAGAGGGTTTATAAACTTCAAATCATCGATAGACTTAGGGAATACCTCCAACTTGAAGTCTAATACATCTAAACATGTTAATAAACCATCTTATAGAGGTCTAGGACCCAAACCGAGGTCACGAACACAAAAGCATAAAGCAAACCCTCAATCGCGTCGCATTCAGCTATCGTCGAGTCACGACTTGCGACTTTAGCAAGTCAACAACTATATGGAGTCTCTTAATGTTGTTTCGGTCTTAATATGGTCTCTCTTACATATCTAGACCCTCTCGCAAACCAAACATACAGTCAACAAAGGAAGAAGTGCAAGTATGGCACGCAAACCGAGCTAACGAAGGGGCGGGGCGTCACACTTTTCATATTTTTCTTGACTTTGTTTTAATATTTTCTTGATCATTTCTTATTTTCTTGATTGTTTCTTGATTTTCTTTTTTGTTTCTTCTTCATTAATTTGTTTCTTTATCTTTCCTTGATTTTCTTTCAATTTTTTTAATTTCTTCTAATTCTTGAATTTTCTTATGTTCTTTTCATATTTCTCTTGACTGTGTTTTGTTATTTTCTTGATTATTTCTTATTTTCTTGATTGTTTCTTTTTCTTCCCTTGATTTTCTTTTATTTTTTTTAATTTCTTCTAATTCTTGAATTTTTTTATGTTCTTTTCATATTTTTCTTGACTTTGTTTCGATAGTTTGTTGATCATTTCTTATTTTCTTGATTGTTTCTTGATTTTCTTTTTTGTTTCTTCTTCATTACTTTGTTTCTTTTTCTTTCCTTGATTTTCTTTTTATTTTTTAATTTCTTCTAATTCTTGAATTTTCTTATGTTCTTTTCATATTTTTCTTGATTTTGTTTCGTTATTTTCTTGATAATTTATTATTTTCTTGATTGTTTCTTGATTTTCTTTTTTGTTTCTTCTTCATTAATTTGTTTCTTTTTCTTTCCTTGATTTTCTTTTATTTTTTTTAGTTTCTTCTAATTCTTGAATTTTCTTATGTTCTTTTCATATTTTTCTTGCTTTTGTTTCGTTATTTTCTTGATTGTTTCTTTATTTTCTTCTTCATTAATTTGTTTCTTTTTCTTTCCTTGATTTTCTTTCAATTTTTTTAATTTCTTCTAATTCTTGAAATTTTTTTATATTCTTTTCATATTTTTCTTGACTTTGTTTCGATATTTTCTTGATCATTTCTTATTTTCTTGATTATTTCTAGATTTTCTTTTTTGTTTCTTCTTCATTACTTTGTTTCTTTTTCTTTCCTTGATTTTCTTTTTATTTTTTAACTACATCTAATACTTGAATTTTCTTATATTCTTTTCATATTTTTCTTGACTTTGTTTTAATATTTTCTTGATCATTTCTTATTTTCTTGATTGTTTCTTGATTTTCTTTTTTTGTTTCTTCTTCATTAATTTGTTTCATTTTCTTTCCATGATTTTCTTTATTCTTTCTTTCTTGATTTTTTAAATTCTTCTAATTCTTCAATTTTCTTATGTTCTTTTCATTTTTGTTTTGTTATTTTTTCTTGATCATTTCTTATTTTCTTGATTGTTTCTTGATTTTCTTTTTTGTTTCTTCTTCATTACTTTGTTTCTTTTTCTTTCCTTGATTTTCTTTTTATTTTTAATTTCTTCTAATTCTTGTTCTTTTCATAATTTTTTTCTTATGATAATTTCTTATTTTTTCTTTTCAATTTTTTAATTTCTTTTCTTGAAATTTTTATATATTTTTCTTGACTTTTTGTTTCGATCATTTCTTATTTTCTTGATCATTTTCTTTTTGTTTCTTCTTCATTATTCTTTTTCTTGATTTTCTTTTATTGTTTCTTGATGTTTTTCATATTTTTTTTTGTTTCTTCTTCATTAATTTGATTTTCTTTTTCTTTCTTTTCATTAATTTGTTTTTTTTTCTTTCCTTGATTTTCTTTTATTTTTTTAATTTTCTTTTATGTTTCATTTTTTTAATTTCTTCTGATTCTTGATTGTTTCTTGATTTTCTTTTTTGTTTCTTTTCATTATGTTTCTTTTTCTTTCTTTTCATATTTTTTCTTGAATTTTTTTTGTTCTTTTCTTTTGTTAACTTTCTTTCGTTATTTTCTTGATCATTTCTTATTTTCTTGATTGTTTCTTTATTTTCTTTTTTTTCTTCTTCATTAATTTGTTTCTTTTCTTTCCTTGATTTTCTTTTTTTTTTAATTTCTTCTAATTCTTGAATTTTTTTATATTCTTTTCATATTTTTCTTGACTTTGTTTCGATATTTTCTTGATCATTTCTTATTTTCTTGATTGTTTCTTGATTTTCTTTTTTTTGTTTCTTCTTCATTAATTTGTTTCTTTTTCTTTCCTTGATTTTCTTTTATTTTTTAATTTCTTCTAATTCTTGAATTTTCTTATGTTCTTTTAGTTATTTTTCATATTTCTTTTTTTCTTGATTTTGTTTTCTTATTTTCTTGATTTTTCTTTTTTCTTTTTGTTTCTTCTTCATTACTTTGTTTCATTTTTCTTTCCTTTATTTTCTTTTAATTTTTTAATTTCTTCTAATTCTTGAATTTTCTTATATTCTTTTCATATTTTTCTTGACTTTGTTCGTTATTTTCTTGATCATTTCTTATTTTCTTGATTGTTTCTTGATTTTCTTTTTTGTTTCTTCTTCATTAATTTGTTTCTTTTTCTTTCCTTGATTTTCTTTTATTTTTTTAATTTCTTCTAATTCTTGAAATTTTTTTATATTCTTTTCATATTTTTCTTGACTTTGTTTCGATATTTTCTTGATCATTTCTTATTTTCTTCTTCATTAATTTGTTTCTTTTTCTTTCCTTGATTTTCTTTTATTTTTTAATTTCTTCTAATTCTTGAATTTTCTTATGTTCTTTTCATATTTTTCTTGATTTTGTTTCGATAATTTATTTTCTTTTTTTCTTGATTTTCTTTTTTCTTTTTTTTGTTTCTTCTTCATTAATTTGTTTCTTTTTCTTTCCTTTATTTTCTTTTAATTTTTTTAATTTCTTCTAATTCTTGAATTTTTTTATATTCTTTTCATATTTTTCTTGACTTTGTTTCGTTATTTTCTTGATCATTTCTTATTTTCTTGATTGTTTCTTGATTTTCTTTTTTTGTTTCTTCTTCATTAATTTGTTTCTTTTTCTTTCCTTGATTTTCTTTATATTTTTTAATTTTTTCTAATTCTTGAATTTTTTATGTTCTTTTCATATTTTTCTTGACTTTGTTTCGATATTTTCTTGATCATTTCTTATTTTATTGATTGTTTCTTGATTTTCTTTTTGTTTCTTCTTCATTAATTTGTTTCTTTTTCTTTCCTTGATTTTCTTTTATTTTTTTATTTCTTCTGATTCTTTAATTTTCTTATGTTCTTTTCATATTTTTCTAGATTTTGTTTCGTTATTTTCTTGATTTTCTTTTTTCTTTCTTCTTCATTACTTTGTTTCTTTTTCTTTCCTTTATTTTCTTTAATTTTTTTAATTTCTTCTAATTCTTGAATTTTTTTATATTCTGTTCATATTTTTGTTAACTTTGTTTCGTTATTTTCTTGATCATTTCTTATTTTCTTGATTGTTTCTTGATTTTCTTTTTTGTTTCTTCTTCATTAATTTGTTTCTTTTTCTTTCCTTGATTTTCTTTTATTTTTTTAATTTCTTCTAATTCTTGAATTTTCTTATGTTCTTTTCATATTTTTCTTGACTTTGTTTTGTTATTTTCTTGATCATTTCTTATTTTCTTGATTGTTTCTTGATTTTTCTTTTTGTTTCTTCTTCATTACTTTGTTTCTTTTCTTTCCTTGATTTTCTTTTATTTTTTTAATTTCTTCTAATTCTTGAATTTTCTTATGTTCTTTTCATATTTTTCTTGATTTTGTTTCGTTATTTTCTTGATAATTTATTATTTTTCTTGATTGTTTCTGATTTTCTTTTCTTTCTTTTTATTAACTTTCATGACTTTGTTTCTTTTCTTTCCTTGATTTTCTTTTTTTATTTTTTAATTACTTCTAATTCTTGATTTTTTATATTCTTTTCATATTTTTCTTGACTTTGTTTTTAATATTTTTCTTGATCATTTCTTATTTTCTTGATTGTTTTTGATTTTTTCTTTTTTTGTTTCTTCTTCATTAATTTGTTTCTTTATCTTTCCTTGATTTTCTTTCAATTTTTTTAATTTCTTCTAATTCTTGAATTTTCTTATGTTCTTTTCATATTTCTCTTGACTGTGTTTTGTTATTTTCTTGATTATTTCTTATTTTCTTGATTGTTTCTTTTTCTTCCCTTGATTTTCTTTTATTTTTTTTAATTTCTTCTAATTCTTGAATTTTTTATGTTCTTTTCATATTTTTTCTTGACTTTGTTTTGATATTTTCTTGATCATTTCTTATTTTCTTGATTGTTTTTGATTTTCTTTTTTGTTTCTTCTTCATTAATTTGTTTCTTTTTCTTTCCTTGATTTTCTTTTTTTATTTTTTTAATTTCTTCTAATCTTGAATTTTTTATGTTCTTTTCATATTTTCTTGATTTTGTTTCGTTATTTTCTTGATCATTTCTTATTTTTCTTGATTGTTTCTTGATTTTTCTTTTTTTTTTTTCATAACTTGCTTTAATTTGTTTTCTTTTTTCTTTTCATTCGATTTTTTATATTTCTTAATTCTTTATTTTTCTTGATGTTCTTTTCATATTTTTCTTGCTTTTTGTTTCGTTATTTTCTTGATTTTTCTTTTTTTTCTTTTTTCATTAATTTGTTTCTTTTCTTTCCTTGATTTTTCTTTCAATTTTTAATTTCTTCTAATTCTTGAAATTTTTTTT
>JABEVN020000846.1:0-27797 GCA_013146195.2 Codonopsis lanceolata | reverse complement strand
TTGTTTGATTATGAGATAGTTGTGCATACCTAAACAATAACTGTATTATTTGGTGGCTAAGACTATTCTTGGTGTGTGCCGTCAACAGGAGCAACAACAACACAAGTGACAGCAGTAAATCAGTTGCCATTACTACAACAAATCAGAAATGACAAATAATAAAAATAAAGAGGTTTAAAACAATTTGTATTTGTCTCCAAAGTTTGCTATAGACACCTTTACAATATGGCAGACTAAATTTATATATTGACATGGGAAAACAAACCACCTGAAAATATAGCAGTGCCTAACAGCTCAGCCAGTAAAAGATGTCTTTGCTGCTAGGTGAGTGAGCGCACGCCTGTGATAAGTGTTGCGTAGCCTCTTGTACTTCTGCACAAAAGTCGCAACATCAATCTCTTTCTCGAAGCTGCCGGTGGAGCTCTTCAGATTCCTCCTCTGTTTTATCCATAGACTCTGCCAACATAAAAATTATATCTCAAAACCAGTGTCTTGGCAAAGTCTTCCAAAATGAGCGTCCATCCTTTATTTTGGTCTACTCTTAGCTAATTGCCCGTTTTCATGAGGGCTGGTGTTTTCCTTTCCAATACTAACCCTACTAAAACATAGACACTAAATTTAAAATGAACAGGTTCCACTATTACACCAAATGCATTTTTCGAAATAATGAAGTTTCTTTAATTTTCAAAACTTTTGTAATAGCAACACTCACCTTGAAGCTGATGTAACAAAGATGCTGGGGAGTAGTACTTCATAATCTCTTCTTTTTGCCTTATCAGGTCATTTAGCTTCTCCTGAGCAGCAGCCAACTCAGTTGTCCTAATTATTCTACACTGTAGCACAATAACACATCAGAAAATAGACCTTCTCGAGCGTTACTGTGAAGCCTCAAAATAGATTCAGAGGAAAAGAGCTAATGTATCACACCTGGTTCCTCAGCTCTACCATACGTGGTTCCTTTTCCAAGTTCTCTCCTGCATAAACACATACTGTAAATCTTTTCTGAATGAATATGGATGGATCAATAAGCAATTGGATACACAGCGATCTAATTTTATTTTCTTTAATGTTTCCCCTTTCTGCTAATGGCGGGTGGAAACCATAATTAGTCGTTAACAGAAAAAGTCTATCTACCAAGTAATTGGTAACCAACTGGCCAAAAACTTACTTGCAAGCTGTAGCGTTTCATTTTTAAGTTCGTCCCTCACCTGTAAATGGGGGCAAACAATAGGTATCAGATTTCTGAAACATTCGGAAAGATCAACTCAACCACATGACAACTACAAAATAAATCTGGAGCATAACCAGAAGACATCACATAGACAGGCAGTGTACAAACCTACAAAATGGCTTCCGCTCTTGGAGGTAACAAAAGCGTGAGGAGAGAATCATCTATGCCCGTAAATGTATATATATTTGGACAAGGTGGGGATGTGAAAGAAATAAAAGAATCTTAACTGAACATTGAATGCATTACCCCGGTTCATAGTTAATGAATTGGGATTCTTACAGCATATAGCAAATTTCCTATCAGATACATTTTAAAGAAGGCATATAAAACTACAGTGCTCTTTCAGATACACCGAGCGCTTATTGCAGACCGAAATACTAAATCAGCTGCTATTTTTTTAGTGCCAACAATTAAGAATTGTTTTCCCCCCTTTGCTGCATCATAAACCAAATCACAAGCTTCTGATAAAAAACGAGCAGTGCTAATAAGATTTGTAATATGCCTATCTTTACGCTTTGCAGAGATATAAGGTGCCATTTTAGGATTCCATTTTTTAATGTTATGGCCAAAATGAACTCCCGCCTCCAGCATCTCTTCCAAATTTATGTTCCAATATCTTCTTGTCATTTCTCCTCACACTCCCCCCTCTTTTTTTTTTTCAAAAAAAAAAAAGAGACGAGGTACCCTGAAAAAAATTTCGTTTTGTTCCGATGGAACCTTCCCTTCTATCGTAGCTTGGCCCTAGAGATAGGGCCAAGCCATTATTCGTTTCTAGTTGCTATGTTGAATCAGATATATTATATACATACTGGAATGGTTTAGAGCAAGATTATTCTAAAAATCTTTTTTATCAAGAACGTCTAGGAATGACATGAGTTCATATATATATATTCAGAAAATCAATCTAGTATCTTATAAACTCCCGGGTGTTTCTTGTTAGGAGGGAGGGAGGGGGAGAAAAGATTCACTTCTATAGGTAGTGAACCAATAAAAGGTTGCAGCATTCAGTAAAGTAAATCAGGTAGTGGACATAACAATAGTGGGGAGACAGAAAACAACAAAACATTGGGTAGCTTACGTTATTCTGAGTTTTGACTAAATCAAGAGAAAGTAAAAACTGCTGATAGGCGTCCTTGTCAGACAAAAGCTTCCTTAACTCATCAACACTGTAAATCAATAAAACATCAAAGAGATTGATAAGAAATAGCACAAATGCAAAATAACTTGTAAAAGTTGAGCTCTTAATCATATAGCTCATCACTCTAAAATAAAGAAAAGCTCATTCATTAGATTCCAGCAAGAAAAAGGGAACGTAGGACTGTTATATTGATGGGTGTGATCCACCAATCCCAGGGTCATTCACTGTCCCCTCTTCCTTTCCAAAGCATAAACAAGTCAGAATTAGGCCAACCTTAGACTACAGAATTGTTTTCAAATAGAATGATTGGATCTCTGGCTCTGAGTAAGGCCAATTATAATACCATAGAGTTTAGAACCCATTATCATTGATCCAACCATAGATAAGGGAAAATGAAAAACTAATTGAAATGAACTAAAATAATAATAATAACTGTTAAAAAATACGAAGTAAATGGCCCAAATAATCTGAAGATGGAACAGAGTCTAACACTAAGGATCTAAATAAACGAAATATTAAAAAGCATCATATAAAATGAAACGGGTTACAGTGAACCACCTCTTGTCTTTTAGGAACACGATAATTCCTGCAGCCTCAGCAGGTGAAACATGAGATAAAGAGTGAGGTCGATCTCCAGCCCTTTGCATGAAGCTGTTAGATGTACTGCTACTAGGTGTTGAGGGGCGGGAAGAACCTGGTGAGCTAACTACAGATGGAGGATACCATGAGTCTGTAGGAATTTCCTGTGGCCGTGGCTCAGCTTGCTGGTCTTGAGAACCCCTGCAGGCAAGCAGCATTCATCGTAATGATAGTACATGTATCGTCCATAAAGCAGTTTTTTTTTCCTACTTCAAATTACTAAATTTCATTATTTTATCAAGGTAATAGTGGTTCCAAACAACCCTGAACGCAAACCAAAAAACTTTGATGTATATCAGAGACACCTTGTGTGTTACTACACATCACAGGCAATGCCATGATTACACAGAAGACCATTTAGTATGATTCAAGCTCAACGCCTCAACCTCAGAATCAATTGCCCAATACCCATAGTACTATAGTAGAAACAAAATTTACATTACTCAAAGCCAAAGGAGCGTGTGGTGCAATCATATAAATTTAAACTCCATTCTTACTTCTTTAACCACTTACCAAATTCCCAAAGTGAAATTAAAAAAAAAATAAAAATATGTGCTTCCATAACAGAAGCAAAAATTAACATTCAATGGCTATCCATGCACTGACTGCGTAATCACCTATCATTGCCACGGTCAGGGCAAGCACATATAATAAGTAAAGTGGTAGCTCAGAGCTCAGTTAAGCAAAAGCCCAACCATCTTTTGAAGTTTGAGAATCCAAAGGTTTTATGCTAGCTTTGCACTCAATGCTTATCTCCATGCGAAGCCTCCCATGTAATCACTAATCAATGGGCTTCAATACACAATCCGACCTCAAGCCAATAAAATTCATCAACCAAATCACCCACTACTTACATCTCCAGACATGCAACTATGAGTGGTCAATCTGTACTTGATTTTATGTCATTATTATCAAGAATTTTCCAAGTAAAAGACCTAAAGTTATTCATCAAAAGTGATTCAAAATTCTAATGTGTTGGTATCCAGAAAGAAAGGCATCATTTAAGGATATGAAATGAGCATTTTTGTCTGAAAACATAGTTACTCGTTGCTGCTAGGACATACAATTATAATAAATTAGGAAATTTATTATTTATAAAACAAAAATACATTTTTGTCAAATACGCACTTGTCAATGAAAAATGATTTGGCCAAAAAACGGATCTTACTTAAGCTACGCATGCGAAGCCAACTTAGGAGGCCTCAAGAGTTCAGTCAACATAATTAAGAGAGGACCTCATCACCAAACAAACAAAGATAACTAACACCACAATGCAGCTCAAGATCAAATAAAAGATTAAACTTAATCATGTCAGTTTACAAGAACCTTTAATGCTACACTAATTTATCTAAAAAGGCAAGACCGGCTGAAAGGGAACTGTCCAGGTAACCGAATAACGAATTTCGATTTTCAGTAAAGTTACAGAAATGAACAGCATACATTCGTACATACAAAATCCAATTGAGCAAATTACATATAGATATGCAAACAGATTAAAACTTAAATTTTCCTATACATAACCCCATCAGAAAGTCCTAAATTAAGCTACGAACCACGAGATTTTGACAAGTCAATGACAAAATAAAGCTCAACAAGGAACGGCAAGATTTAAAAGAGAGAGGGAATTATTATTTTTACCAGAACTTGAACATGGCGTTGTTAATTGATCCTCCCTCCAATTGATTCAACTCCGTACGAAAAATCCCCAAAACGAAATCTGTAATCGAACTTTTCAAATCAAATAAGTTGATTAAGAAAGAGAGAAATTACAGGTGCCTGGACGGCGAACGGAATGTCAATGGGGATGCAACTGATCCAACAACATTGGTTCGCAGTAGTTTCTAATTCCTGTGCTTGCCCCTGCCCTAGTTTCGTCTTTGCTTAGAAACGTCGTCGATGTGTGGTCTGATAAATTTTACATCAACCCCATGTAAAACTGAGCACGTCACCTTACGTCTCAAAATAATATAAGGGCTGAACTGATTACTGTTTCAACCATTTATATATATATATATATATATATATATATATATATATAATATAATAATAAGCGTTATTTTTTCACCTAAAATTGATGTTCATAAATGATAACATTGGAAGGTGAAACATCTTTTTTTTTTATTCTTTTTCTTTATTTTTATACTAAACATTTAACATTAAGTTGGCATGAAT
Organism: Codonopsis lanceolata; assembly: GCA_013146195.2. Lineage (NCBI taxonomy): Eukaryota > Viridiplantae > Streptophyta > Magnoliopsida > Asterales > Campanulaceae > Codonopsis > Codonopsis lanceolata. Next base: position 22,617 of record JABEVN020000846.1, on the reverse strand, counting down.
ATATTTATATATTTATAGGAACATTGAATACATCAAAACTGTTGGTATTCTCAGCACAATTCACAGTATTATTTTTAATCTTTTATTTTTCATCATATATATATAAAGTATGTGGATATTCTTTATAAATGTTCAATCAATCTTCTACAAAGTTAAAAAAAAAGATAATTATTTTGAGATAGATGAAACATTATTTATACATTTATTTGTTATGTATTATTTAATTATTATAATTTCAAATATGGACGGTTTGATTAAAACATTTTTAACTAAAAGTGAAAACATTATTAAGAAAGCCAAAAATTGGTTGACACATTATACCATTCTTTTTTTGTTTGTTTCTTTGATGGATTTTCTTTGATGACTAAAATTATACCATCAAACTTTGAAAAGCTTGAAAGCTTATTGATGCGAAAATCATAAACTTCTAAGCCTTTGATTTGAGCTTTTAAAATCCTTTTTTTTCTTGATCTGCTTGAATTTTCTTAAATAAATTAATATGTATATCTATTTTATTTTATTTTTGTGGAAGACAACCAATTAGAGTATCTGGTACACTTAATTGATAATGCTTACGGTGTTGTACATTGTCGATAATGATTTGGGATTAAGATTCTGGTATTTGCCTTCGGTTTTTTCATCGGTCTTATGCATTCAGATGTCTCAACATTTTACTTTGGGAGTGACTATTTCCACTACATTTTTTTATCCACTACATCATGAGTTATTGCATTAAATAATTGCATCTTTGGACATAATTGTCATTTCTATACTTATCATTTGAAGTAAAGTACTCATATATATGTTTTATTTATAAATTAATTTTTAATTCTCAACAAACAAGATAGTTGTTCTTTTTCAATTTTTTATTTTTTCCAATATACTTTTTTAGTCTCAACAAATAAGGTAATTTTTTTTGTGATAATTTCGTTTAATCAATTGTTTATGATTCGTGTCTCGTACTCCATTATCGTAAAAATAATATTATCAAGATATTTGTCTACCAAAACTATAGATAATATTAATTGAATGTTTATCATCAAAATAAATAATTTAATTTAATGAAAAAGTATTACTCTAAAAAATCAATTCAATAATAGCAATATGCTAAGTATTATACTCCCTCTGTCCCTAAATTATCGATCTCCTTTCCTTTTTCTTCCATCCCAAAATAATTGTCCAGTTTGATGTTGTTGACACCATAAATGAGTACATGATTTCTAACAATCACTTAGAAGGAAGACCTTATTTGAGTTCAAATTCTATGTGTAGGGCAGAGAATAACACAGGTTTGTTTGAAGACATTCATTCTACAGAGTTTTTTAATAGTATAAAGTGTTTAGGATAATTGCCTAACCATGAATTAATACTTAAGGTTGATGTTTCAGTGATGTTGTTGAGAAACATTGACCCAGCTACAAAGTTGTGCAATGGAACAAAAATAATCATTACCATGCTTGAGAATCACGCTCTTGAAGTAAATTTTTCGAATGGAAGTAATGTTGGAAACAAAATATTTATACCAAGAATGTCATTGTCTCCATTAGATGTGAGGTTGTCTTTCAAGTTTTCAGATAAGATAATTTACATTGTTAATATCGTATGTCATGAAAATTAACAAAAGTTAAGGTCAATCACTTTCACATGTAGGGCTCTTCTTGAAGAAGTTAGTATTCAGTCATGTTCAGTTGTATGTCACAGTTTCTAGGGTAACAAATTGTTCTGGTTTGAAGATATTAATACTGAGAGTAATGTTATCTAGGGGTGAACTTGGTCCGGTTCGGCCCACTTTTTTGAAAAAACTTAGAGAACCAGGACCAAACCAATAGTCCGGTTCTAAAAAAAAATATAGAACCAGGACCAACCCAATATGTCTGAGAACCAATGCATTGGTCCGGTCCAGAACCAATTGAAGACGTACGAGAACCAGGACCAGACCAGTAACGCCCCAAATTCGGCACCGACATCGCGGTCCCACAATTTGGCCACGTCACCAACAATCAGTGTTCTAAAAATCGCCTAGCGGCGCTGCGCCAAATCCCGCGATTAACGACAAATCGGATCAAAAGTCGCCGGAGAACAAAATCGCCGACTAGACGCCTTAATCGTCGACTAGTCGCTCTAAGGTTCTAGGCGCCGACTAAGAATTGTCAAACAAAAGAGAAGATCAAAGTTTAATTCCTTTAAAGCAAAAGAGGGAGAGAAGAACAGGTGGGTCTTGATCTTTCGATCCGGCCGGTTGACCGATGAGAACACGACACGAAATAGGACGAGAAGTCTTCGGTCCTTTTCCTCATTCACTTGTACGCATGTAACAACAACAAAGAGGTCGATTTGAGAACGTTTACAGAGAATATGGGGAAGCTTGGCTCGCAGACCAGATTTGAGAATGTTTACAGAGAATATGGGGAAGCTTGGCTCGCAGACCAGATGGGGATTTTTAAGAGAGAGAGAGAGAGAGGCGCGAGAGTTAAGGCTTTGACGAAAAGGTTTTTCACTTTTCTTCCTTTTTGAAATTTGGAGTTAGGCAATACTGGTCTTTCACTTTTTCTCATTTTTTAAATTTGGAGTTACAAAGTTTAGGCTAGACGTAGGCTTGTAGCCTATAAGTGAGTAGCTTTTGACTTTTTTTTTTCTTAATTAGTTTTCTAACCTAATGAATTTGTATATCCCTCCCTTCAAATTTAGAAAAGATGTACAACCAAAAGCAATTGATGGAAAAGTATATAGTATATCATTATTAATAATTAATTTAATTATTTTTTCTTATTATGTGTGTTAAATCAAATATGACAATAATTTTAGGATGAAAGAAGTATCTATATTAAGAAAAATTATCAAAATAAGGATAATTATGTCTTAACTCTAGGCCCCGCCTAGGCCCCGACTAGTCCCCTAGGCGCTAGGCGTCAGTCTGACGCCTAGTGCCCGCCTATCGATTTTTAGAACATTGCCAACAATCATAACTTAAATCATAAATGTTCTAATCTCATAATAATTAAATCTTAAACATCCTTAACTGAAGTCAAAATAAACCCAAAATAATTAAATACAAAATCTATCTAATACTTAACATGAGTCCATAATTCGTTTAAAATACTACTGAGTAATTCAATGAGAGATGACTAAATCCAAAATCCTCGAAAGTCGACATCTCGGTTTACCCGAACTGAAGTCTTCTATTAATTTTTATTCATTACCTAAGAAAAAGAGTATGAAAGGATGAGCGAATAATGCTCAGTAAGTTTATATACAACCAAAAAAAAAGTTTATATACAACCCATCCGGTTATTAAGGAGGAGTTGACCATAAATAAATCAGAGATGAATATTTTTAGAATAGTCAAAATTCATTATTTAAAACAAATCGATAAACGGAAGCAGTTTTTCAAATGTTAAACATAAGATCGGAATTCCAAAGAAAGATACATACTCAACGATTGATTCGAGTAACCCACTGCCATCAACCGTCTCATACCAGTTGATGACAACAAACTACTCACAGATATATATACTTAGGATTCCAAGTGAAAGATAATAATGCAACAAGTAAACTCGAGTAACCAATTGTCATCAACCGTCCCATACCAGCTGATGACAACAAATTACTCACAGAATTCCATGATCACATAAGCAATTCATAAATCATAGTTCATAGATCAAAATTCACAGATCATAATTCATAGATCATAATTCGAAGATCATAGGTATATCCGGATAACCACGCCACGGGCCAAGTGACGTTCACAAGGATCATAGTTCATAGTTTCATAATTCATAGTGTCACAATCTCAACTTAGTGATCATGGTAGAATTTCAAGTAATCAATATTTTTACAAAATCAAGCATCGCCAAAAATCGTACTTTTCATATCAAAGGCATCTCACGTGAAATTCAATAATTATGTGAGAATAAACAGATAATCAAATTATGAGTTCGAAAGAAGTGTAAGCGACGGAGTTCGAATTCAAATGCCGAGTTAAAGTCGGCGTACGTTTTAAGAAATATCGAAGTCAAAGAATTTAATGGGAACCTAACGAATGGTACGTAAAAATTTGAGACCTAAAAGAGGTATAATATCTTACCTCGAAATGCTTAGCATAGATGATTCCGCAATACAATTGATCGTCCTAAGCCTGCTTGTCCAATTCTAAAATTACAACGTAACAAGTCACTAACTAATATTATTCTACTAATCAATTTCTTACGTTCATACCAAATCATAATCTTCAACAATTAACATATCCTAAACGTACACTTAGTACTAACTTAAATTAAAACTTCCAACAAGTACCTTACCAATGCATTAATTAATATATATTTTCTTTATAAAATACAACTTGTTGATACTATAAAATGCTCATATTAAAATATTATAAAATTTCATTCACCAAAAGTCCAATTTACATACTAACAATGTTGTCTTTCTAAAAAATATATATATCATTAGTAATCATAGTTATTTTGGATTTTTTTAAAAAAATTAAAATAAAATAGACCAACACACACACACTAACACACGCACACACACATTAATAGAAATCATAATTTAACTATGAATAATATAATATTATATATTGTAATAATATGATTTAATAATTTATCTAAACCCACACACAAAACAAACACACACACTGAACACACGCACACAAGCACACACACTCCCAACACACACACACTATTTACACACTATTTTCACACACAACACACACATTAATATAAATCATAATTTAACTATGAATAATATAATATTATATATTGTAATAATATGATTTAATAATATATCTAAACCCACACACAAAACAAACACACCACTGAACACACGCACCCAAACACACACACTGTTTTCACACACAACACACACACTAGCCACACACACAAACACACACACATAATACCTATAATATATATATAGGCTATAGCTACAATCATAATCATGACCCACACACACTAATTCACCGTACAAAACACACACATTGTACATTATGTGTATATATATAGGCTTTAATAAAAAATAAAAAAAAGAAGAAACTTACCAATAGTCTCAGCCGCAGGCACTCTCCCTCTCTCTGTCGTTTCTTTTTTTTTTTTTTTTTTGTACTCTTCTCTTTTCCTCCTCTCTCAACCCTATTTATATAAAACCCTATTAGGTTTTCTAACCCTAAAATTAAATGGACCAAGACCAATTTCTAATTAGGTAATATTATTAGGGAATTGTAATTAAATCTAGTCACAAGTGGGCCAAGCTCAAACCAATTTAATTAGTTACTAAATAGGTTCAAACCATTAAATTAACACAAAACAATTATAACGTTAATTATATAGGTCCAAAACGATTGTAATATTAATTAACGCCAATTAATATTTTTGTTAAAATTATCGGGGTATTACAAGACCAATACGATATGTATCTTTGATCAAGAGGATAACTAGATTTTCTAAAAAACAATGATCAATAATCAAATCATGTTCTTTCTTCATACAACATTTTGTTGGGTTCGTTGTTCTTGTGAAAATAAACTAAAGGTAAAAATAATTACTTCCAAATTAATAAAGAGAAACGAAAAAGAATGTTGTAAGGAAATTTATTGCAAGTCATCTTCCTCTCTGATCCCCTTATGGTTAATTTAATTAATTTACAGGTAACAATCCTTCAAACTAATAATGTTTGGAATCATAAAAAGAGGCAGGAAATTAATTAATAGGGAAGAACAATGTTTTCCCTCCTATTTTCTCTTTAATCAAATAAGGAAACTTGGTTGAATATTGAATCAAATTATTATATATTTTCTTTAGGTTGTAAGCTGTATCCCTTTTATTATATATTTTCTTTAGGTTGTAAGTTGTATCCTTTTTATTATTTTATTATCAATATATATATATATATATATATATATATATATATATATATATATATATATATATATATTATACTATATTAGTATATTATATATAATAAAATAATAATAAATACACATTGTGCAGTTCGTTCGGTTCGTTTTTGGTTTTGAAGGCGGGACCAACCCAATTGTCCGGTTCTATAAAAATTCAGATCCAGGACCAATCCAAAGTATTGGTCCGGTCCGATTTCGGAAAACTTTTGCTCACCCCTAATGTTATCCTTAGGGCAAGTCAAATGGTAAGTGTCAAAACCAAATTTTGATACATATGTAAGAGTATTAGGCTCTCCAATAGTTAAAGTAAAATGTATCAAAATTAGGTGTGGTACTAGGGAATGTACCAAATTTGATACCTCCCTTAGTACCACACCTAATTTTAATACCCTTCATTTTGATACATATGGTTGGAGATGATCAATTGATACTCATGATCATGAATAATAACCAATAGGTATCAAAATTTGGTTTTGATACCAATTGGCAAGTACCATCATTGGACTTGCCCTTACAACTATTCTTACCACTCTCCTTATAACCATACCTTTGTGAAATGATGACTCACCTAAGTTATTTTTTTGACAAAGGTCGTATATAAGGAAAATTTTTAAAATATAGAATGTTACCATGCAAAGCCAACAAAGGTTGTCAGATGCATTGCTTTTCTTAATTTATTTTGTTGATTATGATTTATTTATTCGTTTTGCTTGAATATTATTTAATTAAAAATATTTTTGTCAGTGCGTTTAACGCACGGGTGTAAAACTAGTTTAAGATAATAACAAAAGCTAGTAAATTTGGTTATTTAACCTAGACAGCATATACGAACATAATAAGCAACTATTAACAAATAGGAAACAAAATCATACCCAAATCAAAGAAACACATCCGAGATATTTCCAAGATCTCAGTAGTCAAAAAGTATCCTAATGATTAAATTAAAGTAGAAGAAATGAAAGAATAAACTGCTACAGGGAGCATAGAGGGGAATAAATGAAGCGTTGCAAAGAAAACTTGAGTAAATTTAATACCCATCAGATAAAAACTCTAACCAAATCGCAACATTTTCTTTCAAAGATCGATTGATGTTCAAAATGAGCAGATGAAAATTTGAAATTGAATCGATAAAGCATTTCATTTCAAATCTAAAGAGAAAAATTAACAAGGGTTCGAAGCTTACAGGTATCGTGGAGAGAGAGAGAGGTCTTCTTGCTGAGATATCGGTGAGAAATTTGTTCTGGGAGAGGGATTGTTGGGCGAAAATCTTTAAAATGTTTTCCTTTCGAGATAATTGCAAAAAAACCCTGGTCTATTTTACGTTTTGTAAAATTAACCTTGTATATTGATTTTCACCGTATTGAACCTCCATCTATTTTCATTTTTACAATTTAAACCTTCTGTCAAAGAGATGTTCCTAACATACAATCAAGACTTCCTAACATACCTAGAAATTCGTGTCTTTGCTCGTGCATTTGAAGCAGACGTTGTGTATCATTAACATTTGGCCTTCTCAAGTATTGACCTCCAAACAACTCAATAATACATCGACAGAAGTTGAACATGCAGTTGATAGCAGATATTTCTCCTAATCAGAGGTACTCGTCGAGATGATCGACTGGAACTCCATAAGCCAATTGACGGATAGCTGTTGTGCATTTTTGAAGTGGTGAGAGACCTACTTTTTCCTATGCATAAGGTCTTTGTCGAAAATAACTTGAATGATTCTCCAATGCATTAACTATCTGAATGAATAAATTTCTATGCATTCGGAAGCGTCGCCGAAATATATGATCAGGATACAATGGCTGAGAGGAGAAGTAATCATTAACAAGTTGAGTATTTCCTGCTACACGATTTCGATTTATGTAGCTCCTCTTTTTCCTTTGGCGACGCCTCTTGATGTTGGCTCTCTCCATTTCAATCATCTGTTGTTGTAATTCAATCATCTGCAAAACAATTTTTTCACCTTCAGACATGTTGGATTCTTCGTTGGATTCAGACTTGTTGGATTCTTCGGTATGACTGCTTGTGTTAGAGCTATTGGTAGAATAAGAAGAAGAAGAAGAAGAAGAAGACATCTTTAGTGGTAAAATGTAGGACAATGACAATGGTTTATATGTTGAATGTTTGTAGCTATTGGTAGAAGAATAAGACACATTCTCATCTATATATACTAGTTTATAACGACTAGTTTACAACGGCTAGGGGTACAACGGCTATTTTATAACGGCTAGTTTACAACGGCTAGTTTATAACGGCTAGTGGTACAATGGCTAGTTACGTTCAAAACATTAATAATGAAAATTACATAAAAAAATTAATAATGAAGAATGAACTTGTAAAATAATATAAATAGAAAATTACATAAAAATGTTATAATTGAAAGTTACATAAACATGTTAACATTGAAAGTTACATAAAAAAATAATGAAAGTTACATAAAAAAAAATTAGGCAAAACACACCTTTGGGCCACTGTACTTTACAAAAGGTTGCAATTAGGCCACTGAGACTTCAAAATTTTCGGGATGGCCACTGTACCAGACTTATCTTGCACGTTAACCCCTTTTTTGGATGGACGTTAAGTTTGGCCGTTAAGTTAGGTTAAATGTCTATTTTGCCCTTGTTTTCATCATCATCACTGAGTAACCCATCTCCTCCATCTATCTTTCTTCCAGTCGACCTTCTCCTTCGGCCAATACCCGTCTCCTTCGGCAAGCGTCCTCTGTCTTCAATTGTTGCGGCCATCTACATCCTCAGGCCAGCAGCCGTCAATAGCCATCGCCCCTATTTAACCTAGCAGCTTCTCCATCTTTCCCGACGAAACCCCATGGCAGGGACCTATCTCTCTTACTTTCATATCCCATCTTTCTCTCTTGCTCCCCCAGTTTGCTCAATCTCTCTCCCATCTCTATCCATCCTCTTCATCCATCAAAACCTCCCATCTCACCCGCCAAGACCTCTTCATCTCCCTGCTCCAATCACTTCCATACCCGCCATGTCCGGCCGAGCACCACACCCAAATCCTTCACCCAAATCCTCCGTCCACCCGCCATGTAGGCTCGGTTACTTCTATCCGCTTGGCTCTGTCTCCCGATCGACCTTCCGATCAGTATCTCCAACAAGGTATGCGAGATCCGCAACCAAGGATTTCAAAAGATGCATCGGCGATGGTGGGTATAGCCTGGATCGAGAAAAATCTGGAAAATGACATAGAGGGAAGATTGAACCCAGATCTGGAAAAATCTGGGTATTTTCGAACATAAACTCAGATCTGCAACCAAGGATTTCAAAGAGACTAGAACCTACAGATGCACCGGCGATGGTGGGTATAGCCCAGATCAGGGAAAATCTGGAAAACCCAGATCTTAAATTTAGATATGAGTTTTGATTTAATTTTAGATCTCGGTTTCAATTTGATTTTAGGCAAAACCCAGATCTGAAAAAATTGTAGACGAACACCAGATCTGAACATCAAAATGCCAAAAGAATCGAAGAAGATGATGACGAAGAAGACGGGGGCAAAATAGACATTTAACCTAACTTAACGGCCAAACTTAACGTTCATCCAAAAAAGGGGTTAACGTGCAAGATAAGTCTGGTACAGTGGCCATCCCGGAAATTTTGAAGTCTCAGTGGCCTAATTGCAACCTTTTGTAAAGTACAGTGGCCCAAAGGTGTGTTTTGCCAAAAAAATTAATAATGAAACTTATATAAAATTATCCGTGTTGATACAAAGAGCACTAAAATTCATACCATTTCTTCCTCAACTGTACCTTTACTTGCTTACATCATTGCTGATACATGGCAAATTGTGTCGGATTCATGTGGGAGGCATCTTGAGTAAGAAAAGCAATGTCTTTCACGAGCCTTTCACGCTCATTTCTTTCTTTTCGGGCCTTTCGAGCTTTCGCATTAATTTTTTTATTTCAATTTCTTTACTTTTCCATTCTTTCTCAATTTTTTTCATTTCAAATTCTTGTTTTTTTATTTCCAAGTATTTATCTAACGAGAACATCGTCCCAGAAGAAATCGTATGCAACCCATCTACGTCCGAAGATGTTTTGACGTTTCCTTTGCCTTTAGCTTTCCTCTTTGCCGCCTTTTGTCCAATCGGACGAGTACGTAAATTGATTTCTTCCACATCTTCAACATCCACACTAGTCTTAGAATGATCGCCCTCAGATTCAGATGTCTTAGACTTTTTATTGGTGTGACCCAAATTTGTTTGTGGAGAAAAGGAAACCGACGAATTTTTTAACACATCCCAAACATGATAAAAAATAAAGCGCTGACATTTTTCTTGATGGTATAGCTCCGTTGCATTTCTCATTAGAATATCATCGCTCTAACCGCTATGATGAGCATTGAGAAGCCTATTATAGATTTCGTTGAAGCTTCTCACTGATGGAGCGATTCTAGTTGACCAACGTGGTGTCAACTTCGCTTTATCTCTCGACATTGAATTACTTGGGCAATGTTCGTTGTAATAATCAACTACACGCTTCCAATATTGCGTACTCTTTTGATTATTACCAACTACTGGACATTGACTAATAGTCTGCACACCTTCCATAAGCGCAAGATCTTCATCCTTGGTCCATTTTGCACTTTAACATTGTCTTTTCCCGGTTCCGGTTCTGCTTCGTCGTCCAAATCAATTGTTTCTAAATTGATTTGCATTTCGAGAACCGATGATGCCCTTGCTGAAAAATTACCGAATGAAGTGTCATCTACACTTGTTGGACGTGAATCATTTGAAGATATGTAAGGTTGAGAAAATGCACAATACGTACCTTGCGGAGTGAAAAATTGATTTCCCGTTGGTTGCCAATAATTCGGAGGAAAAGGAATGTTACCAGATGAATTCTCAATTGTTTGAGGAACTTGAAAATTCTGAAAATTTGGAGGCATGTAAAAATTTGGATAATTTGGAACATTTGGATTGTTTGAAAATTATGCGGGTATTGGGGAGTAGATGAAAATTGAGAATGTTAAACATTATCGGGAATACGAGAGTTTTGTGAATTTTGATTTGCTTCAATATCGGGAGAATTCAATAAATTTTGGTAAAAATTAGTACCTCTTGGATTCATTTGGAATATAAACATGTAGAGAAATTGATTTTTAAGAAGAGATTATGGAGAAATAAAAGAGGGAATGAAGAAGTTGTGGAGAAAATGAAGAAGGTTGATGTGGTTTACTTATAGGGAAGAAGGAAGAAAATAAAAATAAAAAAAAAGTTTTTTTTTAAATATCCGTTGTACACCCATCCCCCACCCCCACCTCCAGCCGGACCCCCCCACCCAACGGCTAGATTAGGATTTTTTTCAAAATTTTTTTGATTTTCTTCCACAAAAAATGGTCAAAAAGGATACAAAATTTTTTTAAATCGTTTTTTTTTTAAGTTAGTGGGAGACACAGGGACCCACTCCTTCATGCCTTGACGCGTCTGGCTAGCGCATGTAGTGCACGCGCCTCACCAGCAGCAGTCGTGCACCACACTCTCCTCCGTGCGGCTTGGCTTCCTCCTTTGTCCAAAAATTCTTCCGGAAGAATGTGAGTTTCTCTCTCCACTTAAGAATTGGTTGAGGAATTTCTCCCATTGTTGATTATTGGGATTCTTCACCAAGAATTTGGCTAAGAATACCAATAAAACAACAATGGAGATGCTCTTAGTAACGTCGTTGACGTTTGGTCTAATAAATTTTACATCAACCCCATGTAAAACTGAGCACGTCACCTCACATCACACGAATGATCATCCAACCATCAACCTCACGCCAAAAACCCTATCAAGGTTAAACTAAAACCCATAGTGAATCTTACATCTTGAAACAATATAAGGGTTGAACTGATTACTTTTTCTACCATTTAAGACAATAACAAAAGCCAGTAAATTTGGCCATTTAACCTAGACAGCATATGCGAACATAATAAGTAACTATTAACAAATAGGAAACAAAATCATAGCCAAATCAAAGAAACACATCCGAGATATTTCCAAGATCTCAGTTGTCAAAAAGTATCCTAGTGATTAAATTAAAGTAGAAGAAATGAAAAGAATAAACTGCTACAGGGAGCATAGAGGGGAATAAATGAAGCGTTGCAAAGAAAACTCGAGTAAATTTAATACCCATCAGGTAAAAACCCTAACCAAATCGCAACATTTTCTTTCAAAGATCAATCGATGTTCAAAATGAGCAGATGAAAATTTGAAATTGAATCGATAAAGCATTTCATTTCAAATCTAAAGAGAAAAATTAATAAGGGTTCGAAGCTTACAGGTATCGTGGAGAGAGAGGGAGAGGTCTTCTTGCTGAGATATCGGTGAGAAATTTGTTCTGGGAGAAGGATTGTTGGGCGAAAATCTTTAAAATGTTTTCCTTTCGAGATAATTGCAAAAAAACCCTGGTCTATTTTACGTTTTGCAAAATTAACCTTGTATATTGATTTTCACCGTATTGAACCTCCATCTATTTTCATTTTTACAATTTAAACCTTCTGTCAAAGAGATGTTAATTTTTTTAACAGGAAGCTGAGTTGGCTGCTGACGTGGATAATAGTGGCATCCAACTTATATTTCCTATCTTTTTATTTCAAATTAAACCTTGTACATATTTCTATCATGCAAAAAGAACCTTGGTCAAACCAGTTGTTATATCCTGTCATTTTTAATTGCAAGCTAAACAGTGTACATTGTTTTGACTTGTAAAATGAACATTGGTCAAATTAGTTGTTAGCTCCAGCCTTTTTTTTATTGCAAAGTAAACCTTGGATATTTATTGTTTTGTAATATAAATCTTGAGAGAAAACCATATTTTGGCTATTTATATATACCCATTTCATCCTAAAACCGTTAATCTCATTCTCTAACAATCCATTCCATTAATTACATTTGTTATTTCACGATGAATACAGTTCGCTGTCATTGTGGATGGACAGACATCATGCGAACATCATGGACTGATCAAAATCCAGGAAAGAGGTTCTTGGGTTGTGAAAAATAGGGGGTTAGTTATTGATTTTTCCTTTGGTTTGATCCTCCTTTAAAGACAGTTGAAGTGGAAACTAAAAAAAGTAGAATAAAATAGTTGAACAGAGATAAACAAAAATGGGAGAAGTAGATAGACTTCTTTACAAATTTCATTAATGAAGGATATACTACGAATTCGTTATTTAAGAGGAATCATGAGTTACATCGTGCAAATTCAATCCTTTAGCAAAGCAGAAGAATTTCGGCTTGAGTTACGATCTTCGTATGTCATGAACAATAATCATGCAAATCTCTCTCGACGAATTGATATCACGTAGCAACGAATATCAACCTCTAATTCACACTGCAAATCTAAGTCTCTTGATGATTAGGCTCATAGAGAGTTTTGTGAGATGGAATATAGGAGAGAGAGAGAGGGGACAGTCAAAGCTAGAAGACGTATTCTTCTAGTTAGGCATGTAATACCAACTTAGGGTTTTATCCCTTTAGTTTCCCTATTTATATTATTGTACAAGAAATCATATTTCTTGTAGGTCAAGTTAAGTCAATCTCGAACCCCTTCGGATTAGGAAACTAACTTATCATAATAATATAACGTAGAGTCCGTATGGGCGGAAGTAAATAATCAGGCCACGAGCCAAATTACTAACATCTCTCACTCGCATATATGGGCTAACCTCTCTTACCACGTTGTTTCATTGAAACTTATTAAACACTGTCTTTTCATACTAGAAGTGAAGCATGCGACCTGATGAGAAAGATAAAGGGGCGTTATATCAAATCACCATCTAACCAGCATAGAACGTCCTCGTTAGAAAACAAAACTCGTCTATACCCCAGACCGTATATATACATCAATTCAAACATCCTCAATCCCTCGAGAGCGGTGCTTAAACCTCAACATGTTTATGTATTAAGATCAATCTCTTGAACCGTATGTTCAATATGATCACCATGACATTGTGAGTTGTGACACAAAAATAGAGATGTATATCATACCATCTTCCTTAGACACTCATACCAATCACTCTTAATTAACTACTTTCCCAGCAATGCTCCGTAGCGCTGTATATGCATAACCTGTTGGCCGGCATGCCAAAGTAGCATCATCAACGTCCAAGTTCATGATATAGTTCTAAGTCATATAGGGTATAATCGTGACATGGATTTGATCACTAGAACTCACATAGTGATGAAGCAGGGATCATTCAATTACTTTCTTTGGTTGCATTATAGTCGCATTATAGTCACGTAGTAGGTATGTCATGCTCAAACAACGTATGAACCTTAGTCTAGCCGCCCTTCTGGAGTCTAACCTGAGTACTCAAAAACAGTCACTCTTCTAGTGTCTCTTTTAAGATCTCACATTCAGACTTTTTCTTGGGATATAAAGTCAACCTTCATAAGTGGTCATATCCTGGCCGTGTGCCAAGACGGTAAATGTAATGTCATTTGCGCACCCCCCCCCCCTTCGTAGGTGCCAAAGACTTTTACTATCTCAACTTGCTTGCCCACCTAGCGACAAGGTGAATTACCCGTGTGAGAGGACCGATTCAATATCCACGGCATCTTTTTAATCAAAATATATATGCTACGCAATTTCATATTAAAACATCCAATTAACGCATAAAAGGAATTATATAAAACTGTAATTTATTCAAACGATAATGAAAAATGATAACCAATGTCAATAAAAGTGTTCCGAGATAAATTATCAAATCCTATGAAGCCCTAGACCCAACATATGATCCTGAAAGATCTCTCTAAGTAGAGGCTTAGTCATAGGGTCAGCCAACATGCTTCTAGTATGAATATATTCTAGAACAACTTTTCCTTCTGCAACCATGTCTCTAGTGAAATGATACTTGATATTGATCTATTTCGTCTTCCCATGATACTTGGGATCTTTAGTGTAACCTAAAGCTGACATGCTATTATAAGCAATGACCATAGGACGATCCACATGTGTCGTAACATCAAGATGTTGAAGAAAACTCCTCAACCACACAGCTTCTTGAACCACGGCCGAGCAAGCAATGTACTCTAACTCCATCGTAGATAGGGCGGTGCTAGTTTATCGCTTGCTACTCCAAGAGATAGCTCCACCACTAATGAGGAAAACGTAGCCCGAAATAGATTTATAACTATCTACATCTCCAGCCCAATCTGCACCAGTGAAACCTTTCAAGCTCAAATCCTCACCTTGATAGCATAGGGTAATTTATGGTTCCTACCGAGTAACGCAGAACCCTTTTCACTGTCATCCAGTGCTCAGGTCCAGGATTACTTTGGAATTGACTCAACATCCTAACTGCAAAGCATAGGTCAGACCGAGTACACATCATAGCATACATCAAGCTCCCTACTGCATTCGTATATGGAGTCGTAAACATTCTCTTCTTCTCTTCTTCATTCTTATAGCATTGGTTTGTACTAAGGACAAATCATTTTTCCATTGGAATGACAACGAGTTTTAAGTTAGTCATGCCAAATCGTTCTATGACTTTCTTAATGTAAGTCTCTTGAGACAAACCAAGAAATCTCTTCAAACGATTCGTAATGACTTTTACTCCAAGCATATAGTTTGCTTCACCCAAGTCTGTCATATCGAAAAGCGCAAACAACCACTCTTTAGTGGCATTTATCATCTTCATATCATTATCAGCTAGTAAGATATCATCAACATATAATGGTCTTCTTCAATCAAGATCTTTTTCTTGGATCGTTTAACATACACACAGTGGTCTTCTTCAATCATCACAAAAGCCAATTGAGGTTATCGCTTGATGATAGCGAATATACCACTTTCTAGATGACTATTTGAGACCATAGATGGAACGTTTGAGCTGACACACTTTGTGCTCTTATCCCTTGACTTTAAAACCCTTTTATTAAGTCATATAGATCTCTTCATCTAGTTCTCTATTGAGAAAAGCAGTTTTAACATCCATCTGGAAAAGTTCTAATGGCACGTAATCAAAATTACGTGAATGGGGGGGGGGAGGGGGTAGTATAGTTTAAATGTGGAGGGGTAGTGAAGTAATTTTACCTTTAAAATGATATTACGTTTATGGATTTTGGTGTTACGTTAAAGTATTATGTGTATATATATATATATATATACACACACACACACACACACATATGTGTGTGTGTGTGTATTTATTTATTTAATCTCTAACACTACAAATCAAATCCAATTTTTCAATTTCTTTGTACTAAAAAAGAGACGACAATTGGAGCAGGGGAGTTCGTAGTTGAAGCTGGTGCGGCGTTACCATTGTCGAAACTGGAGAAGATAAGAAAGAGGAAGGTGTTTGATGTGAGAGGGGGAGAGAAACCAGAAGATGCAACTGAAATTGTGAAGGCGTCGTGTTTAACGGGGCGAATTAAGATGTCTTAATCTGGTGGGTCTTTGTAGGAGGAAAAAGAAAAGGGAGATCAGATATGGGGCTTGGCTCGAATCGAAAGAGGGTGGCGTCTGAGCTGTGATAGGCTTGACCAGAGCGGGAAGGATTTGGTCTGGAGACGACGGCTGCTCTGCAAAGAGGAGTGAGCTGTTTGAATTGAGATTAGGGTTTTACTTTTAATGAATTAAAAATAAAAATAAAACCATTCTTTTACTCCTCAGCCAATTATGATAAGGTAATGACATTTTTGCCCCCGCGTGTGCAAAACATGTGCTGTTTAACGTGAATCAAGTAACAGCTGTCACGGGTAGGATGGAAAATGGGAAAAACGGCAACGACATGCATGATTTTGGCACAAAACGTAGTTCGGGTGGTACTATGGAATTTGGTGGCAAGTTGGGGGGAATTTGTTATTTGGCCTTAACATTATTATTTTAAGTAGGGATGTGTAGAAGTTTTTCAGAACTGGATCAGACCAATGGAATCGGACCAAACTAATAAAAATTGGATCAAACCAATACTTTGGTTTGAGCTCAGATCTGAAATTTTATAGAACCGGACTTTTGGATCGGTCCTGGTTTCCAAACCCAAAAACATAGAACCAGACCGAACCAACCCAATAGATTAGTTATTATATATATATATATATATATATATATATATATATATATATATATATATATATATATATAAATTTATAACCCTAACCCAAACTCTCCAAGTATAAAATGTTATTTTCTATTTTGCCGTAAAAAAAAAGTTTTAGTTTTTACTCACTTTTGTAATTTTATTTCCACCGGATTGTTTTGTTCTAAACATATTACTCCGTCATTTTTAATTGTTGGATGTACTATTATTGAATGTTTTTAATATTTTTATGAAGTTTAAGATTTTATTATTTGTATTCAATAGTTAAAAAATAAAAACTGTAGTATTGGCCGGTCCTGGTTCTCGTACATCTTGGGTTGGTTCTGGTTCTAAATTTTTTGATAACCGGGCTATTGGTCTGGTTTCGATTTTCTTAATTTTAACGAAAAACTGGACCGAACCGGATCAAGTTCAACCCTAATTTTAAGGTTATCATTATTATCTTTAATCACGCCACAAAGATGGGGTGACTATCTTTGTGATCACGTAATAGGCCGGAGGGCGTGTTACGGGGCGTGTTACGATGTCACGTCGATGTGTGTGGGTACTTTTCATGCGAAGGTTAATAGAATATCAGGCTTTGTGATTCTTTGTTCAATCTTGAGTGACTGAAATAAGACTACCGTTAGAGTGCAGGGGTTTCGACTCTGACTCCTCCGGTGTGAGTCAATAATAAATAAGTTTTATGTATGCCGGAGCTAGGCGTTCCCTTAAGCTTCCGGTGGGTGTTTGGCAATGATCCTTTTTGGTAACTAATATGTGCAAAAGCTCTTGCAAGTCTTAGAATGCAAAGTATATCATACCTTTTCTTAAAGGGAAAGACTTCTTTTTATAGTAGTTTGGATTTGAGGTCATGATTGAAATGGGGGTCCCTGATGGTGGGACTTGTCCACTGGTCGGCTTGCTGACAGTTCCTGAGTGGTTGACAGATAGCGTATGATGTGTCAATTGTAGGCGGTTGATGAGCCGCTAAGTTACAACGGCTTGCATGGCTTGCTGATCGCCTCTTGTGGAGATGACACCTGGAGGCTGTGTACAGGCTATAAGTCAGGTATGTCGTTGTCATAGAAGGTTGGTCTGACGAGCATGGCTTTGATCTTCGCCGTGAAAGATGGTCGGGCTTGATCCTCGGAACGGTCCCGGGTTAACCTGAGGATAATATGCTTGGCCAGATGAATCATCGTCGCTCATGGGCTAGACTCATTAAAAAAAAAAACTTTTTTGTTTTTCTTTGTTTCTGGCTAAAAGTATGCTTGTTATATTAATTTAAGCATTTGAATATTGCGTTCCTATACATCCGTGTCTATATTTGTGGATATGATCCTTCATCTTGCAGCAGTTTCGTTCTAGTAACTGTTACAGATATATTTAAAAATATCCATTTTCAAAAAAAAAAATCATATATATATATATGTTTGCAATAAATTTCCGGGCAGTACAACAATAAGGGCCGGGGCTTTATTTTTAATATTGCTTCATCTTCGGCTCTATACTATTATTTCTGTTTTGCTTTATTTTATTATGCAAAATTTGTACATATTGCATTCATTCTGTCATTTTATTTTGGGGAATATGACCAATTTGTAATTAATAGGGATAGATAGATTCCCCGCTTTTCTTTCTATTTCTTAATGTGATTGCTTGCTTGCTTGCGTTCAAACTAATAAAAGCCGAGTAAATCCACAAATAACAGCAAGACAGGCCATACCTGTTTTATTTTATGTTTTATATCTAATTTTTTTTTTAGATGTCGCACACACGTGCACGCATGTAAATATATTCTGAATTGCTACCCTACACCATGACCAGCCTACCCCCTGCATAAGACATCGTTAGATTGCATATAGATTCTCAGGACACTTCAAAGATCGACTGGTTTTTGCATCTTTGAATCGTGGGTTAGCCCCTGTGAAAAAAAATGAATGAAAAAAAAATAAAGTAAAAAAAAAAATGCGCAAGTCAAAAAAAAATTTAATAAAAAAAATGCGCAAGTCAGAAAACAAAAAATGAAATAAATAAATAAATAAATAAATACACAGGGGCTGATTGATTATTTTCTGATGCACAACCTAGACCATTTTGAATGGTGGATCCCGGAAAGAGTATAGGCTCTTCGCTTGGGATCAGTCCGATCTTGGGGAGTCGAAAGACATGTGGAATACATTGGTCCTATACACTGGAGAAAGAATCCACTATTCCAGGAAAAGTCCTGAGACTGTCAAAATAAAGTGGGTGCTTATCCGGTCAATTGTAGGGAAAATAAATAGTAAATAAAAAATACTAATAAAGACACGCTGTACTCCAAGCCCAGAAAGCCTTGATCGACGCCTCGATACCTCCAAACTCATTTTCCTCGAAACACAGCCCGAATTTGGAAAGCGAGATAGCTTGGCCGGTTGATACTGGGAAACAAGTGCGTAAATCGATCGAGAGTATCGAAAAGCAGATTAGATAAGGGCGAGAATCAGTCAAAGGGCAGAATCCGGCAAGTATGGCGGAAAGTGAAGCGATCGCTATGGAGTACGAATCTGAGGGGCTTTAGGGTATACTCCGACTCGCTATGCAACAGTGGCTAGACCAAAATTTGGATGCACGAAATGATCGCTTGCTAAGCCAAATAGCAAATCTCATGCAAGGTCTAAAGCCCAGTGGTGAGGTAATCTCTTCCCCTGCAGCTCCCCAAGAAGCATCAAACTCCCATGTTCCTCCAAACCCAAACCCCCAACCAAAAACCAACCCACCAAATACTACCGTTACCCCAAATCCAAATCCTCCACCAAGCCCCTGCTACCCAAATATCAACCCTTACCCATCCTATCCTCCATATCCTTTCCCCACTGCCAATATTCCCCATAACCCAAATGACCTCCCTTTTCCCATAACCAACCCACTTCAGAATAGCCCACATATGGACCCAAAAAGCTATAACCCGCCAGGCCAAGTTACCACCTATTTACCTCCTAATGATCCTGGCCAACAAACCGAAACCGCCAATAAATCACCTGCCCAAAATCCCTATCCTGCCCAAAATCCTTATCTTGCCCAAAATCCCTATCCAACCCAAAATCCCTATCCTGCCCAGAATCCATATCCTGCCCAAAATCCCTATCCAGCCCAAAATTCCTATCTTGCCCAAAATCCTTTCCAGATACCTCAGCCAGAAATTAACCCAACCTTCCCTAATCCTGCCAGCATATACCAAAAGCCAACTCCCCCTTCCACCAAAATGGAGGCTAACATGGAAAACATGAAAAGCATGATGCTCAAACTTTTAAAAAAAGGGAAATTCTCTACGCGGGCACTGGCATTACAACCTTCGGCAGCATTGCCTTCAAAATTCAAAATGCCCAATATAAAGAAATTTGATGGGACTGGATGCCCTATATCCCACTTGAAATCATACTCCACTGGCATGCAGTCAAGAGGGGCTAGCTTTGAAGCCATGGCCTCCAATTTTCACCTCACCTTAATAGGGGCTGCCAAGCAATGGCGAATGTTGTCAGATAATAGCACCATGAATACTTGGGACCAGATAGCTGAAGGGTTCCTTGAAAGATACAAGGACAACACCAGCCCTGAAAATAAAAGAGACCTTGAGTCGTGCACCCAAAAGGAAAAAGAAACATGTGCTGAATTTGCAGTCAGGTGGAAAAGAAAGTTGGCGCAAACGTTTGATAGGCCTTACCCGGCTGAATCTTCCAGGATGTTCATTAAAATCTCCAGCCCATATACCTGGAACACATGCGGTATCTCCCATATAGCAATTTTAAAGAAATAATGGAGATAGGAACTCGTATTGATGAAGATATACGGACGGGGCAATTAAAAGTCAATACGCCTTCTAGCTCTTTCCGTTACTCTAAAGGAAAGGCAGCCGCATCAGCACCAGCCGTCAATATGGTAGGAAATGCATCAACCCCTTTCCTTACCCAAAACTATAGCACTGTTCCATGGTCCTATGGGTCAGACAGGTCTGTCAACGCAGTCGGAGAGAATAATGACCCAAACAGAAATTTCAGGAACCAGAATAGGGGGAACCGGTATTATGATGAACTGCAAGCTCCCCAGTCTGTGATACTTCAAGGGCTAATGGCACAGGGAGTGCTAAAACCCTTAGAAAACTATAAGCCACCAAATCCTTCCGCCCTTGACACATGGAATCACGCTCGCATCGTGTGAATACCATCGCCGCAGCGGGTCACCTCACCGACAAGTGCTATATACACTAAAAATGCTATCCAGACTCGATAGATGATAAGGTTATTAAAAAACCTCCTCCCAGACCAAATATAGTCAATAACCCCCTACCTCAAATCAATATGATTGAGGCTGATGAAAATTTCTGCGTACCCAAGTTCGAAATCAATAAAAATCCCTTACCATATATTCTTGTTCCTTTCTCTCCATCTTTATCCATAAAAGAGCCTAGTTGCAATATGCTCTTCGGGGACACTATCCGGTGGTAGCCAAAATACCCGTAATATTAAAAAGCCACTTGGCTCACTAGCCATCTTACTAGATCTAGCCGAGCCTACCAACCAAACCTGGGAAGAGAGGTGACCACTCTGGCAAAGACCAAGTAACAGATACTGGGGCTAAAACGGTGGAAGATACTCTATTAGCTCAGATGAAGAAAACTCAGGCCAATATATCCATCTGGGGCTTGCTTTGTGCTTCTAAAACTCACCGTGATACGCTGGCTAAATCTTTAAGTCAGGTAGTAGTTCCTATTGAAACCTCCCCAAATGAGCTTACTCAAATGATCAGAAACATTCACTTTGGGAATGTGATTATGTTCACTGATGTAGATCTGCCAAGGGAAGGAACCAACCACATTGATGCTCTCCATATTACTGTGGGAATAATGGAAAAACAGGTTCCCCGAGTTCTGATAGATAATGGGTCTTCTCTGAATGTGTGTCCCACTAACATTTTAGCCAAATTGGGAACAAAAATATCAGAGCTTGCTCCTTCCTCGCAGATAGTAAGGGCATACGACAACACTAGTCGATGTGTCCTAGGGGTGGTCACTCTAATGCTGAGCATCGGGCCATTAACCATGCCGGTTGAATTCCAGGTTTTAGACATACCTGCCACTTTCAGTTTGTTATTGGGACGCCCTTGGATCCATGGGGTAAAGGGAGTAGCCTCCTCATTGCACCAACGTGTCAAATTCATCCACGATGATCATATAGTGATTATTTTGGCTGATAAAATTGTGGAAGATAGAGAAAGTGAGGATATCCCAATCCTCGAGATAGAGCATGAAGACACGGGTATTTTTCTCAGTGGCTTTGAGGTTATCCCCTAAGCCGTAGGTCAACGCCTTGAATATGGCCGAGAAACCCACATCACCGAAAGAAAAACCACCTCCCTAGGAAACATGGTCCCTTTAAACATGTTTCGAAAATGAATTATATGCCTGGTCCGGGCTCTATAAAATTAGTAGACTTGTTAATTTAGTCCAAGATGAACTTAAGGAATGTCCCCTCCTTTTGGCCTAGATACACGCCTACTCCAGCTGAAGTAGCCGCAGCCATGAAACAAAAACGTGAGAAAAAGAAAGCGAAAAAAGAAAAGGCCCTTATAAATATCCCCTTTCCAACCATATATAGAAAACCTTAAATGGTTACTTTAGTAGGAAAGGGGAAACAAGCCTATCTCATG
>JABEVN020000845.1:0-27811 GCA_013146195.2 Codonopsis lanceolata | reverse complement strand
GAAAATGATCCCAAAAAGCTAGCAACTTTAAAATCTCCCGACCTACGAAAAGTACATATTAGCTTATCCGGCATTTCGGTAAAGAGGCGAAACACGCCCAAGCTTTAGGAAAAATTAGAAATAACATTAAAATCCCCGACAAACCACGGATCATTACATACATGCAGAAAAATCCTCCAAGTCCGCCCAGATTTCTTGATCCTCCATAGAGCATTTAGCGTAAAAAACCATGCATTTAATAGCAGAATCCACTTGAATAGATACATTAATGAATTGATTTGAGCACTCAACCAAATCTACTCTAAGGTACTATGCCAAAAATAACCAAATATATTCTTGGGTTCCCATGCATGCGACCATCAATTTCAACTTTCGAAAAATATTAGTAATTCTATCTCCTTTAATTTTTGGTTCCAAAATAGCACAAACAAAGGGTTTGTTTGGCGTTTTAAGCCAGCGAAGGTATCTTCTAGTAGCTTTGTTGCCAATACCCCGAGCATTCCAAATAAGTATCGACATAAATCAACTATTAATTCGAATTCTTTCGAGCCTTAGTTTTAGCCCTAGTAAAACGCATAGTGCTTGATTTGCCTCGCTGAATTTTCTTCTTTTTCCCTTCCTTGGCACAATCCTTACAGAACACTATGAAAGATTCACGCAATTGAACACTTGTTAACATCATCGTAAAATGGTCGCCCACTCTATTTTATCTTCATCCCCACCGTAGAATGAGCTTTCCCAAATTTTCGAGGTTGCTTATCTTCCCATGCTTGACACGTAACATCGAACCGGCACAACACCTTTAAGCCCAATATCATTTAACTTGCCTATATCCTCACAGCCTTTAGTTTGAACTTCAGGAGTCATGGCTGATTGAACTTTAGTACTCGCCAAACCCCCAAATCTGGCCACTAGAATTATCCAACAACTCCTTAACGTCCTCAACCAAATCTTCAAATACGACAAAAGGGTTGTTCTGAGTTAAACCAACATCTGCCCTTTGATTTTCTAAAGACTTGTTCATAGGCTTAGCGACTTGATCGCCACCATTCTTAACACCCTTTAAAACTGCTGTTCTCCTTGATTATATCAAGCTGAACTCATCAACAAACATCCTTTGGATTGTTTGAAATCATGGGATTTTTCAAAATCCCAACTGGTTCCCAGCATGGAACTAACTTTGGAAGAGCCGAAGGCCCTTGCCGCGGTTCTATTTTATCCTTTCCCTTGGAAACTGTAGCCTGATTGGTCCCCTTCTCACTACCCACAATAGGGTTTTCTGTCACATGGTCACCATTCCTATCCTTATGAATAATATTCTGCATTCTTTTTTGCCCTTTACGGCATCTATCCTTTGTATGTCCCAGAAGTCCAACCAACAATAAAGAATATTACCGAACTCAATTTGCCAAAAACCTTGTACTTGCTGGCGCCAATCCAAAAGCGAGAGGGCAACGCCTGCGCAACATCTATCTCAATACATATTACGGCAAAATCTGGTCGAGAAAAGAGCAAGGGTCTTCTCGTCAACCCATAAAAATTTTCCCAAGGAATTTCCAATACATTGCAGGAAGGATGGATTAAAGAAGGTTAGCAGTGATGCTGGCGAACCCCAGCAATGACATTAGTGGTATCTTTCCAAAAGGCAAAATTAGGAGACCATCTAAATGATCAGTACATACTAGACTGAATCATATGAGATTCCTTAGACAAGGCGAGTACCAAATCTTCCGGCGATGCCAACCTAACCATTACATGTCTAGGGTCTTTTTTTTTTTTTAAGGAGCTTGGGACGCAAAATTTTATTAAAAACAACAAGAATATAAAAGCGGAGGGGGACAACCCGCCAAACCCACAAAAGCGGGAAAAGCAAGGAGCCTAAAGAAAGACTAACAGACCGAAATCAACTCGATAACTAAGCAGAGCCCAGATTATCAAATAAAGGCTTGCGCGCAGGCGGAAGCTGAGATAGATGATCATAAATCTTGTATGAAGGATGATAATGAGCAAACTCCTTAGAGTCTGCCCGTACACCATTCACCTCTCGATACACATGACGAATAGAATGAGACCAAAACTCCACATTCACTAAGCTCATAAGAATCGCCAAGGAAAACTTTGAGTGCAAAAGGCGGCCACTAAAGAGTCAGACTCAACAAACACATGTTGCAAACCCAAGTTTCGAACTGCTAACAAACCATCACGCAAGGCCGAAATTTCCGCAAAGGTATTTGTCCCAGGGCCATAAGATGTAGAAAAGGCATATATTAAACTACCCCGATGATTTCTAATAATACCACCGCCAGTGCAAAAACCTCCCCTAGAAGAACCGTCTGTGTTCAATTTAAAACCATTAACTATCGGAGGCTCCCATCGAACCCATTTGCCTCTAAAAAAAGAAACTGATTTGATTGGAATCCACTGAGATTGAAGACCCAGGATGCCAAGTTGTCAAGACTCCAATTTCGGCTTGTAAATAAACATCATGTCACAAACCCCTGACCAAACTTGTCGAATAATCACATCCCCCCTCATAGGAATATTATCATAAACAGCTCGACACCTTGCTTTCCAAATCTCCCAACAACCAAACATAACTACCCCAATCCTACATGCACCAATTTGATGTTTTATAGACACCATGTTCATCCAAATGAAGAAAAGATGGCGCAGCGAATCATAGGAATCAATCAAAGTAAAACAGCGAGCTAAACTCGACCATACCATTTTTGCAGTCTCGGAGAACAGAAATAAATGAGAAAGACTTTCCTGATTATGGGATTGATTGCAACAAACACATTTGGAAGCAAGATAAATATTTTTCCTCTTAATCTGAAGGTCCACTGGAAGAGCTCCATAACAAAGCTTCCAACTTCCAGGATTGTGCTATCTCCTCTTGAATAGCATAAACTGATGGCCTACCTGCCGAGAATTTAAGGATAATTGTATCAACGAACTGTTTATCAGCCGCCTCAATCTCTAGCGGTGTGAATAAGCAACCAAGTTCACCATTAACGATTGTTGTTTGTCTTGGCGCCAAAGGGATTGATTGAAGGACTGGGTTGTTGTTGCCTACGAAAGCCTTAGGTTGTGCCACCATAGATGCATAAGAAGGAGGAGCCGGCATAGACATGGCTATATGTGTCGGTTGAGTAAGGGGGGAGGCATCTACGGCTGTTGGCTAAGCCGCCATGCCGTCCGACGACATAGTGAAAAAAGAAACCCTAATAGGCTAACGGCGCAAGGGAAGAGGTAAATGTTTTAGAGTACACTAGTGCTATTTCTTATAGAAATCCGGGTACCATAACTGCTTATTTTTATTACATGGGACCGGCCTAAATAGTACTTTTTAGTAAATAAAACTTTATAGCCTACCTTTTGAATCGTGGGGGCTTTATTCCGTACCAACTTGCTTCTAGTAGATTTTAGGGTGCGATCACTCTGTCCTTCCGGGAGAGGGAGTCTTTTTGCTATTGTTTTGCTGTTGTGGAGATTCGGGCAGAGTAATTGCTTCCGAAAGTTTCTTTCTAGCCTCAGGAACCGGGTGGAGCAACTTCTTACTTTTTTTCTGTTGTTTGCTTGCTGACGGCAAAAATCAGGTAGAGAAACTGCTTGTTTTTTGTGGATTTGGCATTTGGATTCAAGCAGGGCAACTGCTTTTTTTGGAATTTTTGGATCGATGGAATATGGCGAAATCCTAGCAGGGCAGCTAGGTTTCACTTTGGCCAGTTGATTTTGTGTTTGGGGGAGATTTGATGGAGCTTTGGGGCTAGGGGAGGAAAACTCTCAAAGCGCTCTCTCAGAACTCACTTCAGAGGAATTTTAATTGCGTGATCGCGGTGTGTGAACTGTGTGCGGTGTTTTTGTGGAGTGAATTTTCACAAGCCGGGCCTCTTTATTTAAAGGCTGAGATTGGGCGTCGTTGATATTTATCTTTCTGTGCGTCATCGGCTCGTACTGTGCACTGAGAGAGTTGCACCAAAAGAAAAATGCTACAGTGCATAGAGCACTATTAGGCGCCACCCATGGAGGGCCTGGGCGCCGTGCCAGGAGGTGATGTGGGTGGTGCCATGGACTTTTTTTATGTTTCTTTTTGGTACTTAGGCCCCCTGCATTTAATTGTTTACGCATCCTGCTTTTTTCTTTGCATTTTAAACCTTGTAACTTGACATTTATTAGCGTTTTAACAGGTCTTGATATTTCATGTCATGTCACAAACGAGGGGTACAAAATTGGGGTGACTACAGGCTATAAGGATGTCGTACGTGTAATCTTTAGAATAAATCTTCTCCGTCCATATATATCTTGTATAACATCTACTACGACTAGAGTGTATCTGTGACCACCATAACTGATAGTAGTCACAGGCCCGAAGAGATCCATGTGAAAAAGTTGCAGAGGTCTTGTTGTTGCGAGTCCTAGTTTGCTCTTGAAAGAAGCTTTTGAAAGCTTTCCCAGCTGACAAACCTTGCATACATGATCATGCTCAGCAGAAACTCGTGGCATTCCTTTCACCAATCCTTCTTTGGAAAGGTTGGATAAGTATTTGAAGTTAAGATGGCTAAGACGTTTGTGCCATAACCAACTTTTGCCTTGAGCAGAGTTTGCTACATGACATAGATTAGCAGCCTTTCTATAGGCATTCAAATCTATTGCATAGACATTTCCTTGTCTATGTCCAGTTACCAGAGTTGAGCATGATACTTGATCCTTTAATTCACATCTGTTAGAGGAGAATTGGCGTACGAGGCCTTTGTCGCAGAATTGAGAGTTGCTTAAAAGGTTGTACTTTAGGCCTTTTACTAGAGAAACCTTGTCTATAGAGATATTTCCACGAATAATGGATCTGTATCCAATGGTTCTTCCATTAGCATTGTCGCCAAAGATGACTAGAGGACCTTCAGCTTCAGTGATTTTTGAAAGAAGACAAGAATCTCTAGTCATGTGCCTTGAGCAACCACTGTCCAGATACCATACGTCTTTCTTTTCTGAGCTTGTAGTAGTAATGAAGTAGATTTGTAATTAAGAAATAAAAAATCACAGTCCCCCTTATTTTTCTTTGGGGTCCAAACGGTTAGCGATTTTTGGGAACTCATACTTGCCTGACTTTTGGGATAGAGGACCCAGTAGGCTTTATGATGGATTTCAGTAGACATTCATGAGCCAAATGGCCTAAGCATTTGCAAAATGTACAGTGATGAAAATTACAGATGTCATGCTAAGATGCTTTGCTTTTAATAAACGTTAAGGTATGCTTTCTTCTAGTAGTAGCCTAAGAATTAGCAGACTTGTTGACATCAGGTCAAAAAGATTTTGTATGAGCTTTCTTAGGTTGGTAAACAACAGTTCTTGCATTAGCAAATCTGTTGTTAGCTATCTTAGACATCTCATACATTTACCTTAAGCTAAGCTTAGTGTCGCATTCACAGTAGCGGACAACCATGTCTGTAGTGCTTTTAATGAATCTAATAGGCTTGGGTAGCCTCATTGTGTTTTTAGAAGCAGCAGTCTTTGATTTAGACATATTGCTGAACTTAGTAGTCTGATTCTTAGGGTATTTATAATAAATGGCAGCATAACCAATTCCTTGTCCATTCTTGTTGTCAAACAGCTGATGACATGAGGATCATCATCAGTCCGTACATACATGTTTTCTGTTGTTTGCTCGGAGGTTGTAGCAGAAGAGTTTTCAGAGAAACCTAGCCCAGTTTTGTCTGCAATGGGCTTTTGGTCTCCAAGGATTTGGTCAAAAACAACCTTTGAATTATTCCAAAAGTCGATAAATTTTTGTGACTCATCTTTCTTAGTAGATAACTCTCTAGCAAGCAACCTTTTCATTGAGAAACTTGTTCTCTTCTTTCAACTTGCTACTTTCCTGCTGAACTCCATTTAGAGTTTTTAGCTTGGTTTCCAGTGAGGATTTCTCAGTTCTTAGCCTCTCATGATTTTTAGCTAACTTTACATAAGCCTTTCTAAATTCATTGAATTCCTCTAGCATATTCTGAGCATCCTTGAGGATTTCTTCTTTAGAGGGCTCATCAATAAGTTGTTCTATGTTAGCTTGAAAAGGAGAATATTTAACATCACTTTCTGAATCATAGGTGGGAGGTGACTCTAGAGCAACAAGACAGACATGTGCCTGCTCAGGTAAGTCATCACTCACATCCTCATCAGAATCCATTTCAAACCAAGTAGACACTTGGTTTTCTTCTAAGTCCTCAGCCAGCAGACCCCTATGTTTTAAAAATGATTTAGAGGGTCACCTTCTATAAGCTTCCTATTTGGGCTTAGGACATTTAGAAGAAAAATGACCAGGCTTCCTACAGTTGAAGCAAACTAGCTCATCATATTCTGAGTTTTCAGCAATCTTTCTGAAAGTCTACTAGTTTGCATCTTTCTTCTTTTTAAACTTTGAGAATTTTTGAAATTTTTTAACAAACATAGCAAATTGTTCATCAGTAAGAATTTCATTATCATTAGAAGAAAAGGAAGTGGATGGTTTATTTTCCCTAGGCAGGAGGTTCTTGAGAGATAGCAGAAAAAGAAGGAAGTTTAAAGCTTTTGTCCTGTTCTTGAGCTTGAAGAAGTTCTTGCTCATAGATAGTTAAACTCACATACAAACTCTGAAGATGTATGGAGTTTAAGTCATTGGACTCTTTAATGGTTGTGGTCTTAACATGCCACAGATTTCCTAAGGAAGCTAAAAATCTCATATTTACTTCTTTAACGCTATATTCTTTGCCTAAGGAATAACAACTATTTACCTCACGAATGGATAATGTGTCGGGCTTGACCACGGTGTGTCTCCTTTGTATCTTCCTTTGAATCTTTTTGAAGGAGTCAAATTTTTGAATGTAGTTGTACTTCCTGTCTAGTTGGTAGGTCTCCTTCCTGGTATTCTACAAGAGCTTCCCACATCTCTTTAGCAGTTTTGCATCTGATTATTTGCTGATAAGTGCTAGTGTCTACAGAGCTTGATATTATGTGCATTGCTTTGTTGTCTAGTTCAACAAGCTTTCTTTCGTCTTCAGTCCATTCATTCATGGATTTACGCACCTCAGGTGGTCCTCCTGCAAGTATATTTGGCTTCATTGGAATGTGAGGATCTGTTTGAACACATTGCCATAAGCGATAGTCAATAGAATTCATATATCTTATAACTTTGTCTTTTCATACTTTGAAGTGACCTTCATCCAATATTGGGACGTGGCTTGTATTCGAGGTAGGAAGCATATAGTGAGCCATAGAATCTATTTTCAAGAGATTAATCTCGAAAAAATAAAATTTTCAAAGAATCAAGCTCTGATACCAATTGTGGTCCTAGTAGGCTCAATCTAGGCTAGAAGGGGGGGGGGTTGAATAGCCTAGTTGTGCTTTTAAAATTCCTTTTGAAACTTTTCAAAGTGTTCCTTTTTTTTTTAAAGAAAGCTAATATTATAAGTGCAGTTATAAGATAAGTAGAAACAGTTTAGGCAATACACAGAATTTAGAAGTGGTTCGTACTGTGAATAGTACTACGTCCACTACCAAAGTGGTTAGCTTTGGATTTTGAAAGGTGCACTTGTTTATCCACTAGGTGAGAATGTTGGATCTCTAATGGATCATGTACCAAATTTTTTTTTCAACCAAGTGTTTAATGAGGAGAGAAACAATCAATAAATAATTGTTTTTCTCAAGTGCTAAAGTAAAAGAACGGTTAATAACAAACAAGAAGAAGCTGAAAATAAATAAAGATTATCAGATCTGCAGCTTCAGGAAGTTTGATAAAGTGTTAGCTCTTGTCCTTTCTATCTCTTGAATGTTTTGAATATCAAGCTTCAGTATTGAATGTGTAAGAGATGTTGTTTTTTCAGATTTTCAAAACTTGAATTTATAACTGGGGAGATCTTCAGGACCGTTGGACTGAGAGTTGATAGATTGTGTCCAACCTTAAAATGCATTAAATGCAATTCGGTGCTTTGTGGGCTATCCTCAGCAACAGTCATCAGAGATGCAGTGGTTGCAGACACAGATATTTCCAAACATAGTAAGTTTTCATCTTGCAGGCGTTACAGCCCGAAAGTCTTCTTAACTAAAAGAGGAATGTCTTCAGTTTTTCATGATTCACTCGACAGGTTGGACATTTGTCTGTGCCGTATGTCTGAAATCGGGTAATTGCATAGTTGACTTTTTTTGAGAGGAAAAACTGATAGAGATAATTTTAGATATTATTTGACTTAGAAAACGGTGGTTCCGTTAAAGGAATGACACCAGCTGAATTAGAAATTTTGTTTGATATGTTAGGTGTTAATTTTCAACAGAAAAAGCACTAGAGGTAAAAGTAAAGGTTTGTATCAAGTTCAAGATAATAATAATAATAATAGTGACTCTAAACTTGAACGAATATAAGCACAACTTGAAGCCTTAAACACTACAACAAAAAAAAGGACTTTTACAACGTTTTTAAAACATTGTAAAAGGTCTTTCGCAACGTTTTCGGAAACGTTGTTACAGCTTATGTTGTAATAGCTCATTTTATTTCACAACGTTTTAAAAACGTTGCAAAAAACGTTATTTTTTATTCTCCAACAATGCCTTGAATACTGATAGACAACATTTTAAAAAACGTTGTAAAATCAATTTTACAATGTTTTATAAAAAAACGTTGTAAAATCACATTTACAACATTTTATAAAAAATGTTGTAAATTCAATTTTACCACTTTTTATAAGAAAACGTTGTAGAATAAATTTTACCACTTTTTATTAAAAAACGTTGTAAAATCAATTTCACAACATTTTATGAAAACGTTGCATTACAGTTTCCACAAGGGTTTTAAAACGTTGTAAATAGTCTATTACAACATTTTTCAAAAACCTTGTAATATATCATTTACAATGTTTTCCAAAAAAATGTTGTGAATGATATTTTACAATGTTTTTTGGAAAAACGTTGTGCCTATTATTTTTATTAAAAAAATAAAATCCTGGCTCAATACATCCGGTTCCGCTCCCACACCTACACTAGCCAATCGCATCTCAGCATATTGACACAAAATATTCTAACTTCTACTTTTGCAAACATGATTTATGGAGTTAACTTCTCACCACTTTCTATCACAATGTTGTCAAACAAAATGCCATCTTGCATTGTCCAGATCTCAATGCCAATATCTAGCAGCAATAGGCTCAAAGTTAATTTGGTATGTTAAGTTCAAAGTAGTCAGGGTTGAGAATTTCATGCAGCTTCCAAATACCCTTGTAGTTGGGGTTATCAATAAGGAGCATGCAGATTAGATAAGAGACATTCGAGGAGAATAAAAGATGCCAAGCGTCATGCGTGCACGACAAATATTCTATTTCAAAAACAAAAATTACTAGATAATTGGGCAAATCAAAATTAATTAATGAGAATGAGAGAGAATATTATGCACAAGCTATTATTTTTCAAATATGATAGAGAGAGCAAAGAGAGAGAGAGAGAGAGAGAGAGGGAGAGAGATTGGGTAAGGGGAGGCTATAAAGGGTAACGGAATTCTACAGAAGCAAAAATATGTGTATTCCTCAAGTACATTCTTTTCACTAACTTAATGCAAAGAGCATATGATGGAGGAATGGAAGGAGACCTGGAACTTGATTTTGTAAGAATAAGAAAGCACAATCTCACATCGAGATCGCGATCGAGGTGATATCTACAAAAGGCAGCAAATTATAGAGGAAGAGAAATAGGAGAACATATGAAATATTGAAAAACATGTTTTATTATTCATCAAGGAAAGATATATATACACAATCTTTGCTTGGTGACCAAGTCATATAATCCTAATCTAATACATATATTTGAACCATAAATAAAAGAGACTAATATGGAAAGAATATATATACACAATAATAAGAATATATATACACAATAATAAGAATATATCAGATAATGTATCTTTATCATGCCCCCGCAAGATGGACGGTCGGGAGAGAAGTCCAATCTTGGACAGTACTGACTGAAACTGAGGACGAGCAAGAGGTTTAGTGAGAGCATCAGCAAGTTGGCCACCGTTAGATATGTGAGTGACTTGTAGTGTATTGTCTTGAACGTGTTGTCGAACGAAATGATAGTCTAAGCTCAGATGTTTCATCCTTGAATGAAACCTAGGATTTGCTGCAATGTAAGTTGCCCCCAAATTGTCACAAAATATGGTAGGAGTTTGCGTGTGAGTAGCAGATAATTCCTTAAGAAGATTTTGTACCCAAAGAATTTCTGCATCTGTAGCAGCAACAGCTCTATACTCTGCTTCAGTTGTGGAACGAGCGAGAGTATGCTATTTACGAGAAGTCCAAGAAATGGGATTATGACCCAAATAAATAATATAACTAGAAGTGGAACGGAAGGTATCTTTGTCACCGGCCCAGTCTGCATCAGTAAAAGCATGGAGTACAGAACTAGTAGAGCGACGAAGAAGAAGGGCAAAAGTAGAAGTACCCACAAGATAGCGTAAAAGACGTTTTAGAGCAACCCAATGATCCTCTGTTGGACAGTGTAGAAATTGTGATAAACGATTGACCGCAAAATAAATATCAAGACGAGAGAGAGACAAGTACTGTAAACTACCAACAAGAGCTCTATAGTCAGTCGGATTTGAGAGAGCGGGGCTAGATGAAGATGTGAGACAAGGATGAGTAAGCATAGGTGTGGAAACGGGTTTGGCATCTAACATATTGGCCTTAGAAAGAATGTCCTGGACATATTTATGTTGAGACAAAAGTATACCTTGAGGATGAGGAAGAACCTCAACACCTAGAAAATACGAAAGTGAGCCAAGGTCCCTAAGTGAGAAGCGAGAAGAAAAAGCAGAGATAAAAGTATTTAGAAGAGTAATGTTAGAACCTGTGATGATTATATCATCAACATAAACAGGGAGATAAATAAGATGAGGATTATGACGGAGAACAAAGAGAGAAGAGTCGGAGACACAATTAATGAACCCAATAGAAAGAAGATAAGTTTTGAGTTCATTATACCAAGCACGAGGGGCTTGTTTAAGAACATAAATGGCCTGACGAAGTTTGCAGACGTGACTAGGAAAGGAAGGATCGATAAATCCAGGAGGTTGATGCATGAAAACATCTTCAGTAAGAGAACCCTGTAAGAAGGCATTATTAATATCAATTTGGCGAAGAGGCCAATTTTGCATAGTTGCTAGAGAAAGAACAGTACGGACAGTTGTGGGTTTTACGACTGGGCTAAACGTTTCAGAGTAATCAAGACCGAGTCTTTGATGAAACCCTTTTGCAACAAGACGAGCTTTGTGACGAGAAACAGTGCCATGTGGATTATATTTGGTGCGAAATATCCACTTGCACCCAATAAGATTTTGAGAGGAAGAGGGGGGTACTAAGTCCCATGTGTGATTATGAACAAGAGCATCAAACTCAGCTTGCATGGCACCACGCCAAGTGGGACTTGTGAGTGCTTGGGCTATGGTTGTGGGTTCAGCGATGAGAGGCTGAAGGGATGTGTGGAGATTAAGTTTTGTGATGGGCTTGGTGATGTTATTTGGGACGTCGAGGGGCAGTAGATGGTTAAGTGGGCTATGTAGGTGCAGCTAGGATAGGTGCATTTGGTACCGCATGTATAGGCTTAGAAGGGCTGGAAGGTATGGCTGGACTGTGTTCAGCCAAGGAAGAAGCATCCGGAGGGGTAGTGGCCAGGGAGGGTTGGTCAGAAGGCAGAGGGATGATGTTTGGGATTGGGGTGGTTGAAGATAATATAGGCAGGTGATGAGAGCACCACTCATCTGTGTTAGGAGAAGAAAGATCTGATGTGGATATAGAACTAAAAGGAAAAGTTTGTTCCACAAATTTGACATGACGAGAAACATATATTTTGTAGGTAGTGGGATCAAGACAAAAATATGCACTCTGAGTAGAGAAATAACCAACAAAGACACAAGGAGTTGACCGCGGATCAAGTTTGTGAGTGGTATAAGGACGAAGTCACGGATAACACAAACAACCGAAACTACGCAATTTGACGTAGTTAGGAGGAATTTTATGCAGTTTATGAAAGGGAGAGAGAAGATCAAGGGTGGGAGTTGGCATTCTATTTATGAGATAGCAGGCGGAAGCAAAAGCAAGGGACCAAAATTTTTGTGGCATAGAAGAGTGATTTAGAAGAGTTAATCTCGTCTCAACAATATGACGATGACGGCGTTCCGAATACCCATTATGTTCAGGAGTGTGAGGAGGAGAGGTAAAGTGAGATATGCCTTGTGAGGCTAAAAAGGGACGGAGACCAAGATATTCACCACCATTGTCACTATAGATTGTGAGAATGGGGCGATTAAAATGTTTTTCAACAAGCAATTGAAAGTGTTTGAATGTAGGAAGAGCATCATTTTTGTTTTTGAGTGGGTAGAACCAAATATATTTTGAAAAATGATCTACAAATATAATGTAGTATTTGTAGCCATCAAAAGAAAAGAGGGGCGAGGTCCAAACATCACTATATAATATATCAAGAGGGCTAGTAGAAGTAACTGTATTTTCATAGAACGGAAGTTTATGACTCTTATTGTAAGAACATGAATTACAATTTAAAGAAACTGAAGACGGAAGGTTTAAATTAAAGGATTGCTAATATGACTCAAAATATGAAAAGACAGATGCCCTAATCGATGATGCCAATCGGACGCTGAAACTGAAGAAGAGTTGATAGTTGGAGAAGAAGGAAGCCACTCATAGAGCCCGGATTTAGATGGACCTTGAAGAAGAATTGCCCCCGTGCGAAGATCCTTCACAATGAAAGAAGATGGTAAGTAAGTGATAAAAGAATTGTTATCTCGACAAAATTGAGAGATAGAGATAATGTTACGAGATATAGATGGCACATGAAGAACATTATTTAGAGTGAAAGTAGCAAAGGGAGAAGAGAGAGAAGTTGAACCAGTATGAGCAATATTCAGACCCGAGCCGTCCCCAATGAGTAATTCTTCTGTGCCATTATATGGGGAGTGCATGGCAAGGGTGTCTAGATCACTAGTAGCGTGGTGAGTTGCACCACTATCAAGTAGCCATGCTGGAGGGTTAGGAGAGGTACACGCAGCATTGTAAGCGGCAGGAGAATAGGCCCGAGATGGTGGTCGTGGATTAGGGTTGGGATTGAAATTGGGTGGTTGAGCCATGGAATATTGTTGACGAAAGAGAGGGCATTGTGTAAGAAAGTGACCTTGAGTACGACACCATTGGCATCGGCCTTTGTAGGGAGCTTGGGGCCGAGGGTTAGAGGAATTGTGGTGAGGTTGTGGGTTGTGAGGGACAGCAGGAGGTGTAGGTGTGGGAAGGAGTCCAGGCTGTGAGTTTGATGGGCAGGAAGAGTTGAAATAGCGAGGTGGCTCTTTGGCAGCGGTATTAACGGTGGCAGGAAAGGTGGAGAGGGATTTGGTGGTCTGTTTAATGGACAGTTCTTTGGTGATAAGTTTTTCATGTAGTTCGTCAAAGGAGATGGGGTTTTCATGGCTTTGGACGGCTTGAATTATGGGGTCAAAGTCCGAATCATTGAGTTGTTCAAGGACTCTGTCAAACTTTACATTTTATTCATGTAATCCATAATGATAATTCATTATACATGCTCACAACCAAGAATTCATGAATTAGATAGCATCATACTCTTATATGCATGATAGTCAACTCTATTCTTAAAACTCAAATGAAACATTCCAAACATGTAATCCTTTGTAAAAATTCATCTTTCATGCTTACAATCAAAAATAGAGATTCATCAAGTATACTTCCCAAACTTTAAACATATACATATGTGATTCCAACAACCCATAACATTCCATAAAATTCCCCAAAATCATCCATATAACCAAGCAGCGGGCTATTATTTTCTGGCACCTTTGGAAGTTTCGAAATAATGCGGCCTTTGACAAGCAGCGGGCTCCTATCTCTGTGGTTATTAATTCCATCATGTATGATTTATCTATTTTTTGATGTGCTGCCAACTATCACATTTCTGGATTCTCTTCTTCATCAATCTCTTATGGCTGCAAGAAGAGAGTTTCAATCTGCCAAGTTTCTTGGTTAAAACCCCCATCGGGGACTGTCAAGCTTAATTCTGATGGGGCCAGCCGCGGAAATCCTGGTCTTAGTGGAGGGGGAGGCATCATTCGTGATTTTGAGGGGCATTGTATCTTTGCTTTCTCTCATTTCTTTGCTATCTGCTCGAATATGGTAGCTGAAATTCAAGCGCTCTATATTGTCGTCAAATGGCTTTATGATCATGATTATTATGGTGCTTTCATTGAAACGGATTCAAAAACTCTATTTGATTGCTTATCGGGGGGCCACAACTTGCCTTGGGTCCATTCCTACATAATTCGTGACATTCTTCGGATGAAAGAGGAGCGTCGCTTTATATTTGCTCATTGTTTTCGTGAAGCTAACAAAGTTGCTGACAGTTTAGCCAATCTTGCTTGTGACTCCCGTTCCGATGTTGATTTTCTCTCTTTTTCTGATATCCCTCGAACTTATAGAGGGCTTATTTTGCTAGATGCTTGTAACACCCCCTATGTTAGAATTTCTTCATCTTTGCTTGGCTTGTATTTCC
Organism: Codonopsis lanceolata; assembly: GCA_013146195.2. Lineage (NCBI taxonomy): Eukaryota > Viridiplantae > Streptophyta > Magnoliopsida > Asterales > Campanulaceae > Codonopsis > Codonopsis lanceolata. The sequence continues at coordinate 13,228 of JABEVN020000845.1, read as the reverse complement.
TTTTTCGAGGTTAGGCTCCTCTGTCCTCCCATTTATAAGGGCAAGGCTGGTTGTCCCCCTCAAGTTTGTATTTTTTTTCAATTACATCAATAAAATCTAGCAGGGTGCCGCCCCTGTTTCCTTAAAAAAAAATTCCATATAACCAAGAACCCATTTACTACATAATCCACATATCAAACCCTAGGTTTCTAGGGAATTATATACTCATCAATCTCAAGTCCAAGCTCAAAAATGAAGCTTAATCACATACTTCATTAAACATGGAAAGCATCCTACTCATTCTTTTAACAAGTTCACCCATCAAAAATCCAAAAAATAAGAATGAAATCGCACACAACATGCTTGTGTACTCATTGACCTCAAATAGCAATCCTCTTTGTTTTCCTTAGGGTCAATGAGCACAAATCAATAGGAGAAGGAGTCTAGTAGCTTACTTAGCTTGAGTGAAAACTCAAGAGAATCGAAATCAGAACGGTGAAGTCGTTCTACTCGTCGAGGGCTTCAAGAATCTCAAGTTTGGAGGCGATCTAACGGTCGGATCTCCATGGATTTGAGGAAGAAGAAGCTAGGGCTTCAAAGCCCCCATGGTCTCCAAACTCTCTCTCACCATACGGTTGAAGAAGAAGGAGGAAATGAGAGGAAATTTATGAGTTTACAAAGGGATTAACCTATTTATACTTCCCAAACAAGTGAGGGCACAAATGAGATTTCCTTGGTACAATTAGTGATTGTTAGATGTAATTAGCCACTAATCAAAACTTAATTAACTCCCCAAGCATGTTAGGACATCATTAGGACTAAGTATGGGTGTTAGGAAGGGTTTAGAGGAGGTTTAGAAGGGGTAGGATAGGAAATACACTTCAAAAATCAAAACAGGGACAAGGCTGTTTCGGCCCCCATGCGCTCGCATGGTATGGAGGCATGCAACCGCATCCTCCCTTTCTACCCTTGGTGTAACGACCCGACCCGAATTCCAACACGAAATCCCAAGGTCGTGCCGCTGGAACTAACATAAGAAGAGGACAAGCACTTGTTAAACAGTAGTGCAAGTCGAACAGTCGAGCTAACACACTCTAAACTTGAACATAAAGCCGCACTAAAATACGGTATTTCAAAAATCGAATCAGCGGAAGCAATATAAGAAAAGAAGTCGCAAGATATGAAGCTCGAAACCAACGACAATGAAACCAAGAGAGACATTATCTCTCAAAGGAGGAAAAAAACAAAACTCGTGTGTCGCAACATTGCAGACGCTGAACAATCCATCGGCACTCCAAGCCGGTGTTTCAACAAAGAACCAACCTGATATATCAATTACCCAACGGCTAAAGCATACCGGGGTCAACCAACAACTATAATAAGTAGGATAAAGAAATTCCCCAAAGCTACTGCGTGCCCGGGAGACAACTGAAATAAATATGAAACCACGAACAAGGCACGACATAACACGTCAGCCCAAGAAAGAACTAACACAAATACCCAAGTATATACCCGACTGTAAAGTCTAAATAACTTTACAAAATGTCGATCTCACAAGAATAGCAAAGTACATGATATCAATGACAATGCTAAAAGGGAACATGACTCCACAAGCTACTACTCGGGAGAGTCGGCTGCTACAAACACGAACCACACGATCTAATCTCGATCTATCGATCAGCTGCGCACTGCTATAGTCACGATCTACTCTGTCTCAACGCGGCTACCAATTTGCTGCAACTAAAAAACAAAGTACGAAATGAGTCATAATGACCCAGTACGCTACCACAAGAGATATGTAACATATAATTAAGTAACATAAAAACATTCATCATGCCATTTTACAAATGACAGAAAAACCCGTGAAGAGGCGTCGTAACATTTAGATACTCTACAAGATATCCACTCCTTCTTACTTACTAAACCGTCCAGATGAACCAGGGTGTAATTCCCTGTTCACACACAAATCAAATGAATTAGAAGGTAGTTCCCACAAAACATCATATGCAAGTATACATATCATTATATATACGAATCAAACTATTCACATCACATGTAAGGGTGCATGTTTATATGTATACACCTATATCAGTATGTATATCTCTAAATATACATATCCAATCTCCCATAAAATCATCATGCATAAGTGTGCATATCTATATATATACACACATCAAATCTTTCATATATATCTCATATACAAGTATGCATATATCTATATATACATATCAAATCTCTCATTTATCATCAGCCAATACAAACATGGTCAATAAGATCTCATGTTCAACTAACACTTTGTTATCACATAAGTGCCCATAGTAAGCCACATAAAGGATAGAGAAGATACCAAATCACTTTCGTCGTATTGCTCCTGCAATCACAACCGTTAATCATATCGTGCCAGTGATACCCGTGTTCGGGGCATCAAAGTACCGAGCTCTCTTCTCGGTGCGAGTTTCTCTCGGAAAATAGAAAATAACACTAGCCAATGTGCTCAATTGGTTACGACAAAGGGGCTACTTCCCCACCGTAGCTAGCGGTGGAGGTGTGTGTGAAACCGAATCGATGCGGCGATACATTGCAACCACGAATCCCATAATTCGTGAAGACAATGCATCGTCCCACCATTATTATGAAAACTCAAGTAATGCCAGCTGGACTTATATGCAATGCACAAGTAGATGTTTACTTGTAAATTCTCAAGCAGATATACAGATCTACTAAACTCATACGACTATGTACATTGTTACATAAATCACAAAACCACAATAGGAACTCATTTGAGTCTCTAAATCATAAGTGCCAAGTTTGTTCACTCTATTCAATTCAAGTCCCAAAAGCTAGTAATCTAGTCAACTGGCCGGAATATAATTGTCATAGGATCTCACCACGATCCTCGTAAGGTTCAATTGTTCCTTAACTCGACTCAGTTGAATCTTTACTACAATTCATCCCAAATAGGTTATAAATGCTATTTGCATTTCTAACCCTTTTCTAAGTTCTCGGTTCAAGCATAGCTAGGTTCTTGTCTCATTAAGAAACCCTAGATCAGCCATTCACAATTTCACCTATTAGTGAAATATAGATTTAACACAAGTTGGTGAATCAATTCTCAATGAAACCATAGAGTAATCAAAAGCAGATTATGCTACGAGTCAATTACACAATATGCCTTATAAGTCATATCATTAAGTATGAAAACTCAATCCCTAACAAGTATCACAATTATGCTTTCATAAGTCATAATATCTAGTAAGCATAGAATGTTTATTTCTAGCATAAATTCCAAGTTAAGTGGATAACTTAACAAATAATAAACCACACAAGCATAAAAATTCATTTCTTTTATGAATCTAGGTTAAACCCATAACTTAACAAGTAGCAACTCATATCATCCGCCAAGACTTCATTGATGGTCTAGGATCAAATAAAAACTCAGATTATATTCACTAAAACTCATTCTAGAATGATCATTCATTCTATATTCCCAAATCCATTATGGTTCATGTATTATTTATAAACCACACTTGGCATGTTCAAATATTGTGATCCACACACATATTAGATACTATACATTTTAAGGTGTTATTCACCCTTTTGAATCATTCAATTCATACCAATAATCATTAATTTATGATCATCACAAAGACAAGTCATTTTCCAGATTTTCTGTTGTAACTCATTCTGCACAGTCAACTTGTAAGTTCGACCATTAATTACTCACAACTCCAAAGGAGGTGATTCTTTCTTAGTCTGAAACTAGACTGTTAAAAATATATTTCAGCATTTTAAATTACTCCAGTATGACTTGTATTCATCAAGATACAGCCCCTCTAAGTTCATGTTTAAAACCTGAGTATCTGTTGTGATTCATTCTGCATGTCTATCATACAAAATTCACCAAATATTGCTCGTTACTCCAAATGTTATAAAATTTATATTTTCAGAAACTAGACTATTTGAGATAGAGTTTACCATTTTAAAACACTCCATTAGGATATGTATTCATCAAAATATGACCACTTCAATCTCACGTTAACAGATTAACTTTCTGGTAACAGCTTACTGGAACAGTCACGAATTGTGACTAATGAAAAATACTTCCCGAGCTCCAAAATTTATGAAACTTTACAGAGAGTTACCTAACATGTCTAGGTATAACATACTAAATTTTTAGAAAAATCCCTTTAGTAGATTAGTACCAGACTTTTCCCGAAATTTACCCAAAACAGAGACTGAATTTGTATGGTTTATTTTCCAACAAGTTCATGAACAATAATGATTCCCAATCAAAGCTTGAACATATTTCAAACTAAACCCAAGACCAAAATCATCAAGTCAAGATCCATGGAAAAGTTTCTAGATTTCATAGAAACATCAAAACGTTTTATAGACTTGATAAAACTCTTCCTTAGCATGATCTAAGCAAGATTTGTGAAAAAGCAAGCAAGGTGGTTCAGTAACGTACCTCAGATCTGAATTTCAAACTTATATGAAACTTGAAATAGATAGAGGGGAAACGATCTCCTCGACGAGATCTTTCCAACGGTGGTCTCGGTTCGTCGATTGGTTGGCCGAAGCTCCAGTAATCACCAGAACACTCGAAGAACCCACTTATCTCTCTCTCTAGGTTTGACCGTTTGGAGAGATAACGATGTGAACAAAAAATCAGATTAGAAATGAATGAAGAGATGTCTTGATGTTTATATACTCCCAAGGGAAGGTCAAAGGTTCAAAATACCCTTATAAAAGATAAAGGAGGGATTTATATTAAGGGTACAATAGGAAATTTCATCAAGACACGTCATAAAAGACTGCCGGTAGTGCAGTCCAAAGTCTGCTGGTAGTGCAACTCAAGGTCTTCCGGTGGCAGCTCAAGGTCTACCGGTGGAAGCTCAAGGTCTGCTGGTGGGCAGCAGCGCGAGGCTAACTTACGACGGCTCCCGTTTGCACACCGTTCGACGAAATGATGTGATTTCTTCGCCAAGCTGACCCTAAGGACTTAAACTAAAAGCCTTGAAAGTCTCAAATCAAACTAAAACCATCTTGTATGGTATCTTGAACAAAACGATTCAGTCGCATACCATATTTGATCCGTAACTAATAAATGACAACGAAATCACATGGAACAAACTAACGATCGAAACAATGATCGAGCAAGTATACATACTTATTTTAAAGTATGTTAAAAGCCTAATAAAGAGTCTCAAACTCATACTCAAACTTAATTTAGAATTAAGTCCCTAAAAAAAACGAAAGACGAAACCTTTACGAAACGTGAATCGTGAAACCAAACTTACGACGACGACTATACTTTGAACGTCGTGACCTCATGCAAACATTATAGACATGAGAATAATGATATTAAATGAATCCAAGTGAGTACACGAACACCTAGGATCCCTCAAAGGTCCCGATAAGAAAGAAGTACGAAACTATTCTATCGAGTCAAATACTTAAAGATTTGGGGTCTTACACTTGGTGACAATTTCCTTCAACCTTGATCGCGTCCGGTCGTTCCCGCAAGCAACCGCAAGCCTTAAAGCTTCAAAATGGCCTATAATTCAACCCTTAATGACCTCAAACCCTTAGCTAAACCAAAAACGTCTCAAACCACTTTTAAAGTAGGTCTAAACTCTCATAAATATCTCCCGAAGCAACTCGGAGCGAAACCGGCGGAAGGCATAACAACTCGCTAACGAAACGAAGAATGAAACCACAAACCGATGGGCAACAACCCAAGATTATAAACACTTCAAAAGGCTATTAAATGGGCCTGAATGCTCCTCAGATGATTAACAACAGATAGGAGAAATGAGCTCCCGAAAGACGAGACGATCACCCGGCTCAATCTCAAACTACGCGATATGAAGAATTGCTATCCTCGAAGCGTCAAAACTTCTCGAGACTTAAGGAATGCATCCTACTAGAATTCTGACACATCTAAACATGTTAATGAATCATCATATAAAGATCTAGGACCAAATCGAGGTCAGGAACCCAAAACCCGAGTAAACTCTCAATCGTGTCGCATTTCGACTATCGTCGGGTTACGACTTGTGACTTTAGCAATTCAACAACTAAATGACATCTCTTAAAAGTATTTTGGTCTTAATGTGATTTCCCATACACATCAAGACTCTCCAGAAATCAAATAAGCAATCAACCAAGGAACAAAATGCGAGCATTGCACGCAATTCAAGCTAACCGGGAATCGGGGTATTACACAAATTATCGAAAGATCTACAAGGGAAGAAAGTTGATATCACCTTATATAGAGGAATCATTTTATCTCTATTCTACCTTACCCCTAGTAGACCTGGCATAATGTATGCTATTGGGGTATGTGCTAGATTTCAAGCAGACCCTCGTGAATCACATCTTCTAGCAGCTAAGAGAATCATCAAGTATGTATCAGATACTACCAACTTTGGTATCTGGTATCCAAGAGAGTCCTCTTTCAACTTAGTTGGCTACTCAAATGCAAATTATGCGGGCTGTCAAGTAGACAGGAAGAGCACAAGTGGAACATGTCAATTCCTAGGCGACAGACTCGTCTCATGGGCTAGCAAGAAACAAGCATCAGTTTCCAACTCCACCACCGAAACAGAATACATAGCTACTGGGAACTGCTGCTGTCAATTGCTTTGGATCAAACAACAGTTGGTGGACTATGACATCAAGGTAGCAGATTACTCAATCATGTGTGACAACACCTCAACAATCTCTTTCACCTACAATCATGTAATCTAAGACAAAGCATATCGATGTTCAATATCACTTTCTAAGGGACAATGTAGAAAAGAGAAATATAAGTATGAAGTACATTTAAAACAAACACCAACTAGCAGACATCTTCACAAAAGCACTGGAAGCCGACAAGTTTACTTATCTAAGGGAAAAGCTTGGTATGCTTGATCCGACTGCTTAATCTTAACTAAATTTAAATTATTTCAAAATTTTGAGCAGACTTGATAATACATTTAAGCAGACTTGTCGTTGTGTTTAAGCAGACCTGTGTCTTTGAAAAGAAATCAGTAGTTCTACTAATTACTTGAAGACGGAGGTAAGTCTTTTAATTATAAATTTAGAAGGGTTATTTATGAAAATAGTAAGGGACTGATTTTAAAAATTGGTTGAGATATTCTTTAAAAGGGCACTTTTTGATTACCCTAAATCGTCGGTCATTAAGTTCTTTTCAAGTGACAGCCATCTGACTTGGTGTCATTTCGCCTGTTCAACAGTCTAACTTCACATCCTTTCATTAATAAACCTCTCACCCGCCAATTTCAAAATCACTTTTCCAAAATTTTCTAAAAATCTCAAACTGTCCTTTGCTCTTCTCTCTCAACAACCCTCTCTCTCTCTCGCTTCATCTTTGTGTAATCAGTGAAGAACTCTCCAATTTCGTCAACATTCACCTACATCCTCTTCAATGGTAAGACAAATCTAACCCAGAATTGTTTCTCTAGGTTGTAATCTCATTTTGAGGTTTATGCAGTGAATCCACCATTGTTGACTTTTCATGAAATATTCTTACTTTTTCTCTCTTTTCCACATAACTTCACTACCTGCTTAGTTTATTTCCAATTTTCAGTCCTCTGTGCATAATTTCTTTTAACAACGCTTTTATTTTTGGGCTGTTGAATTATCTTTATCAATAAATTTGGTAAAAAAATTCTGGGCTCAAATTCTATATCTTGCTCAGATTAGGAATTTCATATTGTTCTCCAATATTTGCCCTAATTTAAAAATTTTTTTTTTAGGCAAAATCAACTGCAGCTGGTCTGTCATCTTCTTCGGTCAATACAAAACAGACTACTGCACAAACACCAGCTTCGGAAGTTGAGATTCCTAAATTTCCAAACACAATGTATCACCCCTGGCATGTGTACAGATGCGCCCACTGTTAGCGCATACGCTGGTAGTGTCAAAATTGATGATGACCTGAACCAGTCAGGGCTTCTTCCGCATACGCTGCTGGTGTCAAAATTGTTGATGACCTGAACTAGTTAGGGCTTCTTCCGCTATTCATGCTAGATGACACCAACTATAGCAACCTGCTGGTCGAGGAGTTTTACCAGCGAGTGACTGTCAACAGCTCCTGGACTTCTATCTCTGGCACCGTACGCAGTGTCCACTTCTCCCTCACCGCTGATCACATTGCCAAAATTATTGGCATAGAACTTGAGGGCCCAACCGAGCTCACCACCAAAGAAAAGGCCACTGCTTGGTCATATATGCGAGGTGAAGGAACTCCCAAAGAGCCTTAGTGAAAAATTAAGCGGACCTTGTTCAACGATGATGTGTACTACATCAGTCACCTCATTGATAAAAGCATGATCTTCAAAAACGACACGTGCTATATCATGACTACTAACAAGTTGGAATACTCAGCAGCCGTCATTCTCAACATTCACTTCAATTGGGCCACCATCTTATTTGATCTAGTGTGTGATGCCATAGATGGTGTCCAGGCCTCCCTGTCACAGAGAAGACCCTTTGTGCGGCTCATAAATGTGTTGTTACGTAACAACTGCTCTTTCCTCGATCGCATTCTTCTATTCGAACTCAAAAAGGTGAAAAAGGTCATTCAATTCACCAACATTTTCATCTCCTCAACCAACAAACTGAGGAATGAGAAACTTGAGAAACAAGGCCTCCCAACTCAGTCCTTATGCACTGCTGTTAATCCGGCTACTTTGGTAATTATCAAAATTAACCTAAAGACACTTGACGATGCCTTCATTGCCAAACAACTTGATTGAAAGTAGAAGAAGGATTCTGCTAAAGAAGGCTACTCAAGCCAGTCTGCTTGCAGAAAACTTTACTATCCTCCTCCAAACAGGAAATCCAAGCGAAAGCAATCTGTTAATGAGAGGAGCCTCCAGCTAAGAAGCAGAAGAAATCCTCCAAATCTGTTGCTACCTCTGCTACTTCTCCTATTTCAATCTCTATTTCTGCTCCTTCAAAGATGAAGAAGCATTCTGCTTTAACTGCTTCTACTCCAGTACCAGAAGAGACTACTGCTGAACCTGAACATGCTCCTCTCCACCTTCGAAAACGTAAGGCCAACCCCTCTAAGCCTTCAGAACCTTTTACATCTTTTGATGCACCATCATCTTCACCTGCCTCTTCAATGTATCCACCTCTAACCTCTTCAACAAACCCTACTGCTGTTGGGGAGGAGCCCACCGAACCTACTGAGCCTTTCTCTTCCATTCCCTCAACAACCCTTGTTGTTGTTAAGGAGGAGCTTTGTTTTTTTTTTTTTGAGAAACAGGGGCAGCACCCTGCTAGATTTTATTAAATAAGAGGGAAAAAAGTACAAACTTGAAGAGGACAACCAGCCTAGCCCTTATAACATGGGAGGACAAAGGAGCCTGACCTCGAATGGAGATACAAGAGCAGAAAGCAAAAAAGATAAAACTAATTAATTCTAATATAAGGAGTGGCATGTTTATCAAGAGTAATCAGACCACAAACACGAGATGGGAGCGAGGCAGAAGACAAATAAGTGATAGCAGAGCCATGATCCCACCCATGATTAGCCAGAGCATCAGCGACCGAGTTAGCTTCACGAAACACATGGCGAAAGGAAAGATGAAGCGAATCCTTAACCGATTGAATGGCACGAATCAGATATAGACTTCTCCAAGGAGGTTGAGCTTTACCTTCAACACAATCCAAAAGGAATTTAGAATCTGATTCCACGATGGCTCCCTCATGATGATTAGTATCCAGCCATATGACACCTTGATGCATAGCCATGCATTCCACTTTGAAACTGGAGGCTTCACCAAAGAAAGTAGAGAAGGCAAAAAGCAGATTACCTTCAAAATTCCGAACAATACCTCCTCCCGCACTTGGACCTGGGTTACCTCGACAAGCCCCATCTGAATTAAGCTTAACTGAACCCAAGGGAGGCTTCAGCCAAGATACTGCCCGAATCACCTTAGGCAAAAGAATTCCCAGTCGAGATGAGAAGATAGAGTGACCAGCTTGGAGATATGTAAAACCGACCCCTTTAGATATAGACGAGAGAGAGTGATGAATACGGTTAATAATAATATCAGGGGGAATCCGACTTCCTTAAAAAAAATTAGCATTTCTAGCTTTCCAAATCTCCCAAAGAATAACCGAAGGGGTGATGGAAAAAAGCATGGAATTTGGCTTACTTAACCACCAAGCAAAACAAGCTTGATCGAATGAGAGAGAAGATGTTGAAATTCCACCAAGCCGATTGAAAGTAGACCAAATATACCAAGCAGAAGATGATTCCATAAAGAAGTGCTGGTAAGTTTCCAAACCCCATTTCATGTTTGTCATCATTATAACATGTTTATAATATGTCTTTACATATTTGAGACTTCATTTCATTCATATCGTGTTGGCATTGAATTGGTTAAGATCATAATAGAGTAATGGTCTTCCATGCGTTGCATGCCTTGTTGTTGTTGTTTTGGGTGTTCGTATTAACGTGTTAGCACCTTAATAAGTCTCATGAGAGTCTTAATACCTTGCATACAAGATTTACAATGTTCATCTTAGTTGTTTCATGCTTGGTTGGGAGTTTAGAAGCTTCGTTGCTTCGGTTGTGTTTTGTGGTTTAACATCATTGCTTGTATTGCCTTCATTTCGTCCCGAGAGAAGTTCGGTTGAGTTCTAGGCCTTGAATACAAGCCATAACCATGTTTAAACAAGTCTTATACATGTTCATAGATTGGTTGCATTTGGGAAATAAGATGATCAACTTATTACTTCACAGATTCAGTCCGGTTTTTGGGCGAACTTCGGGAAAATTCTGGTACCAATCTACTAAAGAGAATTTTCTAAAAATTTAGTATGTTATAACTACATATGTTAGTATACTCCCTGTAAAATATGGTATTTTTCCAAGGTGTATAAGTACCTCATTTAGGTCTTGACTTACGGCTGTGCTAGAATTATGTTTTCAGGAAATCAGCTTCTGTACTTGAACTTGTAGTAGCCATATTTTGATGAATATAAGTCAAAATTGAGTAATTTAAAAGGCTAAACTATAGTTTAAAGAGTCTAGTTTCATAAAAATCAATAATCAACTCATTTGGAGGTGTGAGCTATTTATGGTCGATTTTACAAGATTGACTATCTGTTGTCCAGTTTTCTGCATTTGTGAGTTTTTAGTGGATTTGGCTAATGACTCTTGAACCCTTGCCCCTTGGCCGACCTTGATGACTTCAGGCCACCTTTGTTGACTTGTCTAACACCCTTTTAGACCCTTGGATCATGGCTTATCAAAGGCTAGCATGCCTTGGCCAATTAGAAGTCTCTTAAAGCCTTTCACTTGGATTAGGGACATAGTGGGAAGTATATAAACACAAATATTCAGCCTTCCAGCCATTTTTGTCTAACAAAACCAGAGAACCAGAAGCTTGAGCTCCAAATTCGTCCATGGAGGAGACCCTAGGTTGAAGGACCATTTCCCGGAGATCCGGTGGTCCGATTGTCGAACCGAGACCGCCAAATCGAAGCTCTTGATCATCTCTACAAGAATCCTTGCTCTAATCAACCTTTCCTCCATTAATCATAGGACTAAGGTGAGTGACAATTCCCTGAGATTTTCATGTTAAACAAAATAGCATGACCCCTTCATTATAGTTGTTTTAATGTTGATTGTGAACATCTTTTGTGAAGACACAACCTTCAATTCAACATATAAAATGTGAGTATGATTTTATGAAATCTCTATGAAGTTATGATTTTGACATTTATTAAAGCATGAATGTTGTTTGTATTAAGCTTGGGAATAACTCTTGTGAAAGAATTCGGTTCAATTCAAGGTTTAACAAAATCACCGAAACTAGGGTTTGAAACTCGAGATTGTGTTTTAGGCTAGTTCGAGAACATGAACGGCTTAGTTATCAAGTTCTAAATGAACGGAGAACTTAGGAGAAGACAATGTGATACATATAGTATCAATACTCTTCTTGGTTTAATTGTAGTAAAACTCACCGGAGTTGAATTTAGGGAGTTATGAACAATAACGACTCCACAATCAATCCCTACGACGAATGTAGTTCGTTAGACTAATGAATTAGCTTACGATACTTTGAGATGGATTGATGAGTATGCCTTGATGTATGTGTGCTTGTAAGACTCAATCGAGTTCTTATGTGGTTTGTGTGATTATGTTAAGTAAATGCATGATCGAGAGCATGTTATAGAATGATATATCTATTTGACATGATGAATTTAGTGCGTTAGACTAATGAATTAGCTTACGTGACTTTGGGATGGATTGAAGGGCATATTTGATATGTGTGCTTATAAGACTCAATCGAAGTTCTTATGTGATTTATGTGATCGTGTGAAGTAAATGCATGATTGAGAGCATGTTGTAGAATAATGAATCTATTTGACATGTTGAATTCGCTTGTCGAATTCTTGTGTGATTCCTTAAGTGAGTAAACAACTACTTGTTCCTTATTTGAGATCTCATGACGAGTAAACATCTACTTGGCATTGCATTAGTCCAATGGCATATTTGATTGAGTCGTTGGTGTGACAATGCATCGCCGTCACGAAGTTATGGGACTCGTGATAGTGATGGATTGTTATACCGGGTTTTTATCACACGCCTCCACTACACAGTGGGGAAGTAGCCCCTTTGCTGTAACCAAGAGAGCACATTGGCAAGTCTAATTACCAAGTAGAGAGCTTGGTAACCGAGTAGAGCTCTGCACCGAGTAGAGAGCTCGGTACTTTGATACACTCATCACGGGTATCATTGGCACGAATGTTAACGCTGTATTGCAGGTGAGCTACGTAGCGACATCGGTTAAGGTTTCATATCATATCCTCCTTGTATGTGGTTTACCTTCATAGCACTTATGTGAAACAATGTGCTACCATGGATATGTGTTTTAAGTGTTTGTGAACGCTTTGATTGACTGGATATTAAAATGATATCTTGATATGTATGCCGATGCCATGACATGCATAATTGTTAACTCACAAAGTCTTTATGACTTACCCCCTCCCTTTATCGCAGATCCCGAGCGTACCTCGTTGAGGCGTAGCAGCTTGTCCGTGATCTCACGCGACGAGGTTGTGGTTATTAGATGTCCTTATTTTGTTCTCTTTTGTAAGGACGTTGGGATTAGCAAGTCATTTAGACCTTGCTTTGGGAATTTGGTTTTGTTGTATTTATGTCTATACTTGTATCTATTTTTGAGTGCCGGCGCATGTACGCCGAGCCTTGTATAGA